>MNCI01010857.1:100613-128372 GCA_015680685.1 Gnetum montanum | reverse complement strand
AAAAAATGGCTTTAGTGTTGCATAAAAAGGGTTTGATATAGTCTTTAGCAGGTTTAAGTTCTAGTGAGAAACTTGGTTTGATGTGTTTTCTCCTCACCATTATGGTTTTAGATGGGAACTTTGACTAGGGTACCCTCCATGATGTTTCTAGCTACAAGGTTAATGGTCATTAGGCTATTTCAAGATGTTAGGGATATAGAGTAAATTTGTTTCAAGCTCTTAAGATTTGGGTATCTAAGGTCAACTTGATCTAACAACATCATGAAAGGGATTTATTTAGTCATTAAGGCTAGTCAAATCTAATTGCTTATTCCCTTGGCTCATTCCTTCATGATAACATAAGCACATTAACTAGCACCTATGTAACAAAATGATACAAATTGATAAATACGAATAAAATAATGTTATAATAATGCACGATACTATGGTAATAATGCATAAAAAAAACAAAATTTTTTAGGAAAGGTCATACAAGTATCCAAGTAATGTCAACAAAGGCTATAAGAAGATACAAGGTAATGCATGGTCAAGCATGGTTACACATTACCATTTTTAGGCCTTAGTAGGCCATGGTACTAGTTTTAGGCCTTAGCAAGATATGTGATGGTCAAATATGATCAAATCCTATCACTAAATAGCAATCAAAGGCTAAATAAAGGTTAATAGAGGGCATAATAGGGAATAAAGGCAAATGTGATGAAAATGAAGTGATGTAGGAATTCAATGAGGTCAACAATGTGATAAAAAGATCAAAGTAGGTCATGATCTGACACTAAATCAAGAAAAGTGGAATATATGTTGTAAAACAAGGCCAACATAACTCAGAATAGATTAGTATTTGCTAGTTTTAGGCCTTATCAGGCCCTGGGGTTGCAAGTATAAAGAATTGGTAGGCCATGGTAGGGGGTTATAAAATTGATAGGTGAGTTTGGGAATCTATGGAGCTTGTTTAAATGTTATTTAAGGTCAAAAATAAGGTTTATTTTCTTAGGCATATAGAGGATCAAAATTGATGTTCTATGATCTTCCCATGGAAACACAAGGTTACAATGATCAATATCAACCATCTAGAAGATCAAAACTTGAAATCAAAGTAGATTTTAAGTTATTACTCCATTTCATGCATTTTAAGGTGAAAATGTAATAAAAATTGAAAATAGTGAACTAAATGAAAAAGATTCCTTGATGTGTCTTGTTATGCATGTAGACCCAAGAGAGGTGGCTTTGCCTTGTGTTACTACCAACATTTCCTTGCACCAACCATGTTCACAGTCTTCCACACATGGCATCTACATCATTGTCCTTGTAGCTATTTAGAACATGGCATAATTATAGATGTTGGGGTTGGATCTGTTGGATCAGGCACAAGTAGGTATGGTGACATTTAGTGGAATGTCAATGGTAGCATGATGCAATGCATAAGAGGGGCAATGATAATAGTGGCTTGCTTTAGAATTCTCATTGCAATGGTGGCCATGGGAGGAGGAGGATAATAATCTTTACCATAGGAGGATTTGATGTGTCATGACCTTTAGCATAGTGTTTCACAACAAAGGAAGGTAGGTGACATGATAGTTTCCAGAGCATAGGGTGCTATAGCATCATAGTAGAGGAGCATAGGTTGCAACATCACAAGTAATGAGAAGACCATGTTTGCATTGTGTTAGTGAGGGTTTCTTACAATGAATGAGGATTTCTTCATTACTATACCAAGAGATAATTATCTAGATGATGACATCAAGCAGCCACTATATAGTGCATAGAAACAACATAGGGTAAGTTAGGATGTCGAGGAAAGATAACATAGTAGCATGCTATGGTGGCAAGGTCATAGGGCTAGTTGGATAAGGGTTTTGATGATGCATAGCATGGTAAGAAAGGTCGGCCACATCAAGCATGAAGATCCAAATGACAATAAGTGAGTAACAACAATGTGTGTGTGGTGGAAAGAGTAGCTACAATGGCAAGATCTATGCTTGTGGGTAGGTAGGAGCCCTGAGATGTAGTGTCAAATTGTATTATCCACACTGGATCCATTTTGATTAACATGGATGAGGGTGGTAGCATTAGGAAATGGCATCCACATTGGGTCCATGTTAACCTATGTGGATGAGGAGGGATAGCATTGGATCATGCATTGTGAGTTGTAATGAATGAGGAGGGCACGGAGGACAAGATAGAGTAAGCATTGCAATGTATTAGTGATTTTCTAGGTGCAAGGGTAATAGATTGTACTAGCCCTAGAAGTGGGCAATAGTGGCAAGTTAACATAGGAGTTGATGTTGTAGCTAAGAGTGGCAATCCTCAAACAACGGCTACATGACATTCCTAGGCTTGTTTAGCCTTTTGCATAACAAGAAAGGTGGCAAGTAGATGCATCATGGTAAGGTAGAGTAAGGGTTTCCTACACAAATAAGGGTTTTAGTGGCACAATGATGTTAAGGGTTTTAGTATGGGTTCATCATAGGTGACAGATAAGAAAGATAAGAGGGTAGGAAAATGATTGTAATGTACAGGTTTGGTAGAACAAAATGACAGAGATAAGGGATACACATTGGTGGAGACATTCAAAGTGTGGGGATACATGGCCCTCAATGGGTCTACAATCATCTTAGTGATGCAAGCCCTTACATAATTTCCATGATCACTCCTAGGGACCTTGTGGCTATAGGTAGGCCTATGTGCCTTGTAGAGCATGTGGCCTTGAATTTTTTTTTATGATTGCCTTTGATGAATTTAGTTCTAAATTATAAGTGTTCACTCTTTCTTTCTAAACTTATGTAGGCTAGATTTGTATCCAACCCAGAAGAAAAATGGGAATGTTTTACCCAAAAAAATTAGTTAAGTGTTAATGTCTAAATTAAATAGCCACTTCTAAAACTAAAGCATTATATATTTCTTTTCTTGTTCATTTGTTGGATATGATTCCACACATGTATACTCCTCTTTTAGATAGACAACATAAAACAATGATGATAGCATTTAGCCTAGCTACTAATCCAGTGATTCCACCAAGTATAATTTGTTCATTTTCATAGCCCCTCTTCTTGTTATTGTGTTTTTGCTATGTATTGTGCACCATTGTTACCTGGTTATGGACTACCTTGAACACCACTTTATTTCCAAAGTATAATTCTTTGTTATTGTTAATACTACCTCACATAAAAATTTTTATTGGTAATTCTCTAATGCCTTTGACTTCTAGAAATATTTTGATCATCACAATCTTCTTTGAATTGCAGATCCCAAGAGAGTTCAACAATAGTGACATAGGAGTAGAGGAGAAGGATGCTAACATTTTTTCTCTAATTGTGGGAGATGTTGTTGCTATTGTTGCTCTAGTTACTCTAATATTTTATTTGTAGATAGTTACACTATTTATGAGTCTTAGTTTTATGACATTATAGAGAATGAAACATGTGAAATAATAATCATAGTTTCATGTTGTAACAATAAGCCATAATGAAACCTTTGTATCAGTGTTGTCAATATAATTCAAAATGAAATCAGATTGGCCATCATGAATTTCATCCTAAGATGAGCAATCAAATATTTGCACACTTACATCTACTTAATTCCTTTAAAAAATGGGTTCAAAGTGTTTTTCCAAACAATGCATCCTTGGAATCCCAATATCAAAGTCCACAAAATGCCATAATTAAATTACTATTGCTTTACATTCTATGCTCATTATCTAATTATTTTCATGTGATTTTCTATTCTATGTAGTCTTGTAGCTTGGATTTTAATTTTTATGACTTATTGAAATTGTAAAATGCAGTCATAATTTTGGTTTTTTGATCAAATTCGTTGCTTCTAAACCTACTATTAAGGTCTAAATTTATGATTAATGATAATATTTTGTTTTATATTTGGTTCTAGTTAATGTGTTTTAGGTGTTCTAAAATTTAATATTTTCATGTGAAATATCATATATTGCAACATGTAACTATAGGTGAGTTAATAATAGAATTTTAATAGAACGATAAAGTTAGAATTTTCAGATGTCCTTTAAGCTTTTGGATTACATTTTGAACCTTTCATGTTTGAGGGATGAATATGATTTTTCTAATGGCTTTAATGGTCATGAGCTATAGCTATAATGGTTAGTAATGTTTTTTCAATTTATATGGTTTGTAGTTGTTTGTAGGCTTCATGTGATGGTACTGATGTAGTTGGTGATGATGTACTTGATGAGCCTTCTCTTCCTCCCATGACTTAGTTATTGTCTACTTGATGAATTTATCAATGAATATGTAACGTTTGGGTTGTTGTAAGTTGCATAGTGCAACTATGGCTATGGACATTTTGGTATTCTTTAATTGTTATTACACAGTGTAACTACACTTATGTATTAGTTGTAGATTCTTATGTTTTATATGCATAAATAGTAGATGTAATAAGGCTATAAAAATATGTTGTGATTATTATTGTAAAGTACATGTAGATAAGTAAAACTTGCAAACAATGCCATTAGGTAGACTAGCTATAATGTTGGTATAGGGACAAGAATTAAAATTTCTTATGCTCATTAGTTTTAGGTCTTAGTAGGTAATAAATTTACCATTTTTAGTTCTTAGTAGGCCATAGTGCTAGTTTTATGCCTTATCAAGCCATAAGTTGCTAGTTTTAGGCCATGGGAGATCATGTGTTGCTAATTTTAGGCCATGGCAAGTTGAGGTCCATAGTTTCCTAGCAAGTATGGGATGCTCTCACAAGAGCACATAATGTTAAAGCCAATAGCAAAACATGATATAACATTGTAAAGGTAAATAAATGATTAGAACAAGAATGGATGAGACATTTACCATGAACTTCTTGTTTGATATTTAAGAGATCAAGAAATCTTTTTGACATGATTTTATGATCACTATTTCTCTCATTTGGCATGGCAAGATCTAGGCATTTTCATTAATTATCTTGTGTTGCAGAGTTTGCAGTATTCACATCATTATTACTCTCATTTTTTTGGCCCTAGTTTTAGTGTTAGGAGTTTTTTCTTGAAACTCCACCTCTAAACCTTGGTCAATGTTGACATAGTTAATTAAGGTTAATGACACATGATATCCATGGATCAAAATCTCTACATCCTCATATGGCAAATGAATCTCATAATCTATAGGAAATGAAACTACCCAAAGTTTCACTAGCCATGGCCTTCCTAGCATTAAATTGAAGTCAGGTGTCTATTTGACTACTAGGAAGTTAGTGGATGTAGGAAATTACTGAAAACCCAAAAAATCCAAAGTGATGAAACCTCGCACTACTACTTTTGAGCCATTAAATGACTTAAGTGCTTAGACAGTGGTTACTTGGGTATTCTTGGTTAAGCCTAACTTGTCAACCATGAAATAGGGTATCACGTTCATGGCTACCCCATCATCTACATGAACATGGTGAACCCTGTATCTACCAACACATTATGGTAATAACGAGAGGAGAAAATAGCACTTCACCATCCTTCACTATCATGAAATTTGAGAATTGGTTGATGTTTATTTTGCTTAAGTAAAGCATTCTCAATGATAGAGTGGATTGATTTCTTACTAGCAAGCATGTCTCTACTAACAAGGATAAAGGTTAAGACTTAATCTAGTGCATCCGTATATGCAGGAGAGGTCATGAATAAATTGAACAAGTTTGGTGACATCTTCATTTGCCTAAGGGATCATTTTTCTTGTTTCATAGTTGCAAGAAAACCATTTTCCTTGGCTTGTGATGTTTTAACCTTAGTAGTTCCAACCTCCTCCAACCTTCCTAATGTTTATGGCTTTGGTCTCAACCCATGTGCCTTGGGCCCCTTGTCCATGGATGTGGTTGATCTTGGTGTAAGTCTTCATTGGTTAACTTCAATAGGCTTATTTCTTAATTTGGTGATGGGTTGCTTTTACTGCTATTGCAATGATGGTTTGTTATTAACCTCTAAGTTATTGGCTATTATAAGTGAGATTTGATCATGGATTGTTATAGGCTTATTTGTTGAAGGTGCAAGAACTTAGATAAAAAATGTTTCCTTGGGCTTTAGAGGATTAGCAACTCATTGATTACATTATGATGTCAAAGCCACTAAAGGGTGAACATGTATAATGAAAGGCTCCTTAGGGGAAAGAGGACATGATACTCATATGATGAAGGGCTCTTTTAGCTTTGTCTTTTGGAGCTACAATGGTACTCTAATGAAAAATGGTTCCCTAGGAGGATTAGACCATTTGGTTTTTGTGAATGAGGCTATGGTATAAAAGTTGTTGTTAGCACTTGGAGAGATAGGCTCATTCACTACCAACTCTTCATAGTTTATCATCTTCTAGAGGTCATCCTTTAATGCTAAGAAAAAATCAATGTCATGACTAGCCATTTGATGATAATGGAAATACCTGTCCTTTCTAAAGTACTTCAATAGCTTGGGATCATCTTTGGTAGCAATCGTTGGGTCTCTAGCTATATCACAAAGATGATCATTCCTCTTACGAGCCTCTTCAAATAGTTTCTTATGTTATCTATGGTTGTCTTTATGAACCTATTGTAGAAGCTCAGACGAATTCATAGGAAACCTTTTTTACTTAGACCTACCTTTACACCTAAAGTCTAATCTTGGTTAATTTGGAGTGTAGGAAGTGGATGGTTGGGATGATTCAATGGATGTCTTCCATGATGGTGATCCCTACCTTTCTCCTTATTTTGAGTCTTTTTTTATTGTAGCCATAGTTGTATGTTCCTGCTTGGTTTTGTCTTTATCCCTTCTTACATGTTGGTTTTTATAGACCATGTAGATCAAGTTGTTGCTTGCCTAAGATGCCTCCTCAATGTTTTTAGTTTGTGAGAAGGTTTGGCTTAGTAACTGGGACTCTAACTAGTAGAGATTTGACTTAATAAAATCATTTACTACACCCTTGTAAATGGCCAAGAGGTGAGTTTTAGTAATAGGATTTGGAATCTGATTAAGTGTTAAGTTCCATCTTTAAATAAACCTTTTGATCAGTTTAAGTGGCCCTTGCCTCACCTTCATTAATTAAGTTCTCAAAGGACTATGTAGACCCCCTAGGAAAGGTTTGGTAGCAATCTAGAGCTTTATCTTTGAGGGACATGGGAAAAATCCATAGTATCATATGAGGCCAAGCATGCAAGAAGAGGCACTCAAACTAGAAGGTTACTAGATGTACATTGGAATCCCCTTTTCCATTGTATTTGGTGAAATTTTAAGTGGTAATGCTTGTTGAAACACAACTAATTTTGGCCTAACACTTTGAAACGAGAACAACTCAAGCCCTTTCGAGCTTTTGGGAGGCAAAAATTTGACTAAGGCATGTAACTCATGCTCAACTTGTCAAGCTAGCTTGCCCTCAATGTGAGTAACTCCAAAAACCTTAAAATCAAGTCAAAGATGGCCCAACCTCAGGGTGCAAGCCATCCTCAAGGGCCACTGCTGTCCACTCCAAGTTTCAAAATTTAGGGATTGAAATTTTAGGACAAATTGTACACATTTTCTCACTCACGCTGATGGTCACACTGAGGTCACACTGGCAGTGTGAGTACAACGTGACCAACCTTGAGAGCATCAAAACCAAGTCGAAATGGTTTTATTTCAAAGGTGCAAGTCATGCTTAGGGTTCATTGTTGACAACTTCAAGTTCTAGCTTCCAGAATTCCACATTTTAGATCCAAAATTACAAGCTTTTATAGCTCACGTTGTGGTCATGTTGAGCCCATGCTAGGAGCGTGAGTCCAGCATGAGCTACCATAAGTGGTTCAAAACAAGGCACATCCAAGCTCAATTTTTGACTTGCAAATTAGTCTCAAGGTCAACCATAGTTAGACAATTTCTGTACTCAAGAAACAGGCTTCAAATTTTAAAAATTGGTGTAAATATGTCATTTTTATCTCACTCATGTTGAGGTCACACTGGCAACATTAGTGCAGTGTGAGTACTAATCACGCTCAATCAAAAGCATGCCAAACACATGCTGAAGACGTGCCAAGACAAAATCAACTCATGCTAGAACCTCTAATGAAATAGAGATGCCTCAAATAGCCACAAAACCACTCAAATCGACATCCTGTAGTAGTCAATCTAGGGACTGAGAAGTTTCAAGCAAGCCACAAAACCATCTGAAATTGACATTATCGTCTTCATTGTAAATTGTCATCATTTGTGAGATTGTCAAGCTCTTATGTTCCAAATTGTATCTGCTTTCATGGGTGTAAGATAGCTTGAGTAAACCGATACACGTTGTAAGATACAGTGCACCCAATCAAGAACGTAGCCTACCTACACATGTCCAATTAACACGTAGCTATCCATCTAAAACCTATCACATGATTTATTTTCCTCTCATTTCTCAGCCATTTATTTATCTATGAGTTTCGTGCCAAAACCTAGAAAAACCTTATAAATACCCCATCCATTCACATAAACGGGGTTGGGAATTTTGAAGGTTGATGACTTAGGAAACATTGACTAGCAACTCTTGGATGCTCAGGTGCACTTGACTCCTAGCATCTAAGCACCTGCAAGTAGATCACCTTGGGGTTTAGCACTTGAGTTGCCATCCATACTCATAGCTACACTTTGACCAGTGCACATTCATTTTAAGCAATACAATACATTTCATTTTTTCCTTCCATTATATTGTTTACTCTATTTTAAATTCAGTTTACGCTTTGTTTACAATACCAGTTTTGTATATGCTCTATTTGCATTTCATGCGTCACTGTTTACATTTCAACCATCAGCTATGATAACCCCAGAACAAGCCTTAGCTTACATTTGGGGAAGTCCTTGGTTGATTTACTTGCAAACCATCCAAGGCACTCTGCCTTCATTTTCTTTTCTAGCTTACCCTCATGCAAAGACAGGGTCAGTTGTACCTATCTGGTGATTTCTTAGTGTTTGTTTTTTCCTTCCAACCTTACACCATTGATTTCGGTTAGTACACTTGTGAGCAAAGTTATTTGAGGTACTGTAGGGCTTATGCGATCATCTTGGTAGAAATCTAAAACCTTGAACATCTAAGTTGTGTTGGCCTTAAGTTTTTGTAGCTCTTTGGTAAGGTCTAGGATCATTTGGAATGCTTGATCCAAACCTTGGAACATCCTTATAGGTTGCAATGCTTCTATTAATGGTTGCGGAGGGAGTTAAAAGGCTTGTGATCTCATAGTGGATTATGGTATTAAAGGGAGAGGTTATGTTATGGTGGTCATATGTGGACTAAACAAGGAGAAAGATGTTTATGTCAGTATCTGATGCACAAAGGGGACAAAAGGGGTATGAGAGGCTTATGTTTCTTGGGGTTCTAATGAGGGTCCCACTAGTATGAGAAAATAAGATGGTGAGGTAGACATCATCGTGTCCTAGTTGAACAAAGTTAGGTTATGTGGAAAATGGTACCAATAAGAATAAGGAGGTGGAGTGAACCATGGGTTGTGTCTAATGTGTGGCAATGATGGGTGTGGACCCAAACATGGTAGGATGGATAGGAGGAGAGCTAGGCCAAGGGACTTGTCCCATCAATGAGGTAAGAGATGTTGATTTGTACGCTATTGTTTGGGGAGCTAAATATTGGAAAAAGGCTTTCAATAAAGAAGTCTAGCTCCTATTCAGCCTCAAAGTCATCTTCCTATTCTTGCCAATCCTCTAAGCTAATTCCCTCACTAAACTCATCAATCTCTATGAGTTGTATGAGCATTCATGCATAAAATTTTTTCAGGGGGATTTGGTCATAAGGGGATGATATATATTCTTTCTCATCCTAGCGTGTGATTTCTAATTGATGCTTAGCATTAGATTCAGAGCATGATGTCAATAGACTAGCTTTCATCTTAGCATAGAGGAAGTTGTAGAACTCCTCATTAGTAATTGTGAAATCTAAGTTTCTTCTACTTTGCCAAAGAAATTACCTTCATTCTATGACCACAGGGTATTTTGGGTCATAGATACAAACTACATCTTGGCTGGATGCCATATTTGTTAGGTTAAGATGTAGTACGATTAATGGACTGAAAGACATTATGAAAGGTGCTGAAAAATATCTAATGAAAGGTCAAATTAATAGAGGAAATAGAAATTCTAGCAAGTAGAATTTCAAAAAAGCTAAAAGTATTAGAAAATGGTTGAAAAAGGCTTGTTGGGTATATATAGTAAGTGATAGGTCAAGGATATACCCCTTAACTAAAAATGGTAAATGGTTATTATCAAATCCCAACCACACTAGACTAGCTACCCATACTAGTGCTAGGAGAAAAAAAGGGAAAGATAGAGGGTAAGATATAAAATCATAACTTTTCTTCACAATGTTGATGTAAGGGGAATTACTTGTAGGTTTTTTTTTTGTTTAAAATCCAAAATGGAAACTTTGATTTTTTGAAAGGTGGGGTTTTTATAAAATTCACAATGTTGACCCTACTAGAAAATATTCATGACAAAGGGGTTTTGATGATCTAGGGGTATGATACCCATTCTAGGTTTGAAAAATCCAGTAATTGTTGTGAATTTTCTCAAAGCCAAAAAATCAATGTTGAGGGGTAACATCCACACTAATGGAAGAGAAGGGAAATAAAGGGGGCAAGTTTAAAAAACTCATACCCTCCTACATGGTATTAGGGGGTTAACCTTTAGGCAAGTTGTTGGGGAAACATCCAAAAAAATGAAAAATATTAATTTTCTTTTTCAAATTTTTTTGTGGGATGACAACATTGGCCTTGAAATTCATAGCAACTATTGTGAAAATCTTGAAAACTCAAACACCTATGACTTCCATGCTAGGATTTGTTTGTATGGAGGGATAGGTTGCAATGTTGGATTTTGTGGCAAACAAAGTGGCAAAAAGATTTGGATGAAGAACTGGGATGAAGGCCCACCATCTAGCACTAGAAAATTGTAGCAACTGAAAACTTCTATCATTAGAAGACTGAAAATTCTAGAAAAATACCTTTAATCTTGGATCCCAAGGGCCTTTAAAAAATACAATTCAAGGTACCCTAGGTAGTGTGGTAGATCATCCAAGGACTTAGAAAACGTAAAATGGGGGTAGAATAATAAAAATGCAATGCAAATCTTGGAAAATAAATGCACCAAAATGGAAAAAATAATTCTATCTTGCATACAAACAAAACTAAAACCTTTATTTTACAAGAAACAAAGAATGATTCAATAAATGTGTACAATATGTGCCTAGAATAGCAGGGAGTTTACCTTGATGGGGTTTCATAGTCTATTGAAACTGGTGGCTCCATGATCCTAATGTTCTATAACTCCCAATGCTATTGAACTATGTTGTTCTCCATACTGGGTCTACAAAGTTAGTGGTGTAAAGGGAAGTGACATGTGTGAGGGATCATAATCTTAGTAGGGGATAATCATGGATATGGAGGTTCTATGGTTGGGATTCAAGAAGCTATATGTATGCAAAATTTCAAGAGCTCTTGAATGTAAAAAAATGTCTAAAAATACAATGTGTGAAAATGCTAAAATTGTGGAACCCATACATCCTATTGGGGCTTAAATTTTATAATATTTTGGTCATAAATTTGGTTGTAAATTCTACTTGATTGATACTGCAAATTCTAACTTGATTTTTGCAAATTTCTATCATGTGCAGATATGGTGGGTGTGTGAATCAAGGGGGTTACTATATGGGATAAGTGTTATACTACCATGCCATCAATGCCATTTTATTTACTAAAAATAGTAATGGAGGTACAACACTAACGTTGGGAGGTGACATCCACATTGGGGTATGGCATTCACACTAGAAGTAGGTGAGTTATACCCCCATGCATCCACTCTAGGGGGATGGCATTCATGTTGAGGGTAGGTGAGTTATTCCCCCATGCATCCATGATGGGGGAATGACATCCACACTAGGGGTAGGTGAGTTATACCACCATGCATATATGTTGGGGGAAGTTGATTTATACCCTCATGCAAGTATCTCTGATGTGGAAAATGCTATACCACCCATAAACCCATCAAAATGCCAATTTTGGCATACCAAAAGGCATTTTTAACACCATGAAGCCAAAATATAGACATTATGTGATTTTTTTTCACTTGGGGGATGAAGCTTTGACCACTTATAAGGCATTTTTCAGCCCCAAAACTATAAAGTATGTGAGATTGCAGCTCATGGATTATAATCTACATTTATAATGAAGTTTAGATTTAGGTTTCATGGGGTGAAGCCTACATGATAAAATGGTTACAACATGGAATTTGGATGGTGTTTCACCTACCTTACAAGGGAGGTGAAATAATTATTCATGGAGACAGTGCAACTCCCTTGGTAGTCAACAATATTGACATTAAACAAGGATTTGAAGTGGAGTTTTAGGAAGAAACTCCTACTATTAATGATGAAGTCCAGAGGCGCAATAAAGTGAAAGAGGCCAAAAATAACAACAATAAAATCATGGATGCATCATGAAAAGAGCTCCCCTTCAATGTGGTTAGCAAAGGAAATGAGGAATATAAGATCATGCAACATAGATCCTACACCTTTCCTAATCTTTCAAAAATTAGGAAACACTTGCATCATTGAATGCATGTTTCCTATTTGCTTACCCTATGACCATAACCATGTAGCCTTCTCTTTTGTTTTCTTAGCCTAATTTAACATTTGTTTTCACATACCATTTTTGCATAACTTTCTTTTACATTTTTTAACCTTATTTAGCACCTAACCTATAATTTACTTTTATTTATAGTTTACATTATTTTTTCATTATCTATTTTAAAATGTAAAACCTAAAAATACCATAAAAATTCTAAAACTTGAAAATCTATAAAAAATTCAAAACATACAAACTTACAAATTTTTTTTGTTTCAATGCACATTCCCACTAAGATCTAAAATTGGGAAAGTGATGGTCCACCATGACCTAAAACTAGCAAAACACGAAGACTCACTAAGGCCTAAATTTTGGAAAGCTATGGCCCACCATAACCTAAAATTGGCAAAACATCCTAGCCTACCATGGCCTAAAACTAGCAAAAGGCAAAAGGCTCACCATGGCCTAAAACTAACAATACCTATGTGATCTATTTATGTTTCATCTACGTTAACACCTTATTTTACACTTTGGCCTAGTTAATTTGTATTTTTATGCTACACAATATTGCCTTATAACTACATGATTCAACCAATGTAGGCTAACATGACATCATAACATGATCAAAAAATTAAATGCATAAGATGCATAAAACTAAATATGTTAGAATGTATAAATAAAATTAAAATTTAAAAAATAATAAATAAATATAATAACCAAAATGTCAATAACCTATGGTCATAGTCACATGGTGTGACAAAAATCCAAATGACATAAAAAATAAATAGAATTCTAATAGCCATAGATACACTATGTAGCAATAACATTAAAAAATAATAACCATCTCAGAAGAAAAAATTGGCTAGAAGTAGCCACAACATCATCATCAACAAAATTAAACCAAAGGCATGATAAAGACTAAGGGAACTAAGGTGAAACTGGAGGGGGAGGAGGAGCATCTCCAATGTGATCTCCATTGGGATAACTAGTATCACTTGGTACCTATACCAATCATAAAAATAAAGGTCTAATTAGTAATCAACATAATGAAATAACAAATTAAAAAATGCTAAAATATAAGAAATTTAAAAAATATATATAAATAAACAAACATAACAAGATTCTTAAGAAATATCATCTTTGCAAAAGCTCTGAAGACCAACCTCTAGAAAATGGGAAATTTGTTCTTTGGTCACATGGACCCAATCTACTTCATCAAGATTAACTCTGGTTAAGTTGTTGCTCTCATCAACATTAGTTCAGGTTGATGCTTCTCATGAAAATGTAGTAGTAATCACCTCTCCAAAAGTGGTAGTCACCTTGGAAGTTGGAGAATTGGCCACCATAAGAGAGCTTTCAAACAACTTGAAGGCATCTCCAACATGGATTCCCCTCATGAGCAACTCCAGCTTGCACCTCTTGATCAACTTGTCCTATAGTCATTTTAGGTAGCTCTTCCATTTAGCCTTATATTTTTTCTTGTGGTCCTTTTGTGCCCATTTCCACTCAAGGATCAATGAACAATAGTCCCTCCACTACGAGATGTTCTTATCCAATAATTCTTTCTATGGCTTCTACTCCACGAGGCTCCTAGCAAGGGAAACCTTGTCATGGATGGAATTCTAATACCACACCCATTCAATCAGTTTGGTTTGTAAGGAGTCCCTATTAGCCACATGGGGTTCCACAAACTGCTTATGATCCTTGAGTTCTTTAATCTCCTAAGCTTGTTTCTTATTTTTCCTTTCCAAAGCTACAACTCATTCTTGTAGGAACTCATTGGAAATTTGTCATTCCCATGAGGTTCTAGCACATGAGAGTGTACATTTAGTGACACTTTCATAGAACCTTCATGGAACATTTTCCACATCAAGTGGTAGGCTATGTATTTCATTTATTTGAATAGCACAATTGGAATCCCATCCAACCTTTGACATTGTAAGTAACATAAACAACATAAACACATAAAACCATGTAAACAAGAAGAAACAAAATAATCAAGAAAATATTTAAAATATTTTAAAAATATAAAGGATAAATATAATTAAAAGTTAAATAACCTAAAATTCTTACCAACATCCAAATCAATTTTTTGCAATTGATCAATCATGTCTTTGGTCATCCCATGCATGAACTTTATTTTTTCAAGAACCTCCACCCATGGTTTCATGCGAAATGTAGATGTGGAAGCATCTAGTTGAGGTTGAGGAGCTACAAATAAGCATCATCATAGCCTAACAATTAAAAATAGTTTTAAACAAGAAACTACAAAGTATGACATATAAAACAAAATTCTCAAGTACCTGGAGGCTCATCTGAGATGATGACAGAAGGTTTACCAAATTGTGCACCATCAAATATAGAATTAATGTCATCCAATGTGGCATTGGACAGGCCCTTATCTTCATGATATTGTAGAACCTCCTCTTCTAGGTGGTTCTATTTAGCCTTCACTATTACTTCCTAATCCACCAATTCTTGTTCTTTACCTACAAGAAGAACGAGGAAAAAAATAGAAATACTTAGCATATTTTTCATAAAAAAGCTAATAACATGGTCATATATTAGGAAACACAAATAAAAAATTACTTAAATAATAAAATAACATAAATAAAATGTACCTACAATTGTAGGATGCACTTGACCAAGTTTCACAATGATTCTCCTCTTCGTAGGCTTCTCAACAACTAGTGTTATCTCCTCAACCATAGGCCTCTTTCACTTTACTCTAACTATCCCATTAACTTTAGCATGTAACTTCTTGACCTTTGTAGCATTTCAATGAACAAATTGGGGTTTAATCCCCATGTTATTAGGAGAATGAAAATGCATGCCACTAAATCTATTAGTGGTAGTGAATAATGATTCACCAACACTCTCTAGTGGATTCTAAGCCTACATGGTTGGGAAAATATGTTTCATCCAAGGCTTAGAGAGTTGGGATGGATCTTGAGTTACCCATTATCCATCCTTTTTACCACCAGGATTTTCATAAACTACATTAGATACACTACAAAAGATGAGAAATTCATGTGGCATATTGTACCAAGGTTGTTTTAGAGTTTGAAGATCTCCCCTCATAGCCTAGAAATGAGATGAATAACCCAATTGAATTGTGATCCTTAATGAGGACCTTGTTCATGGTCCATGTCTATTCAATCTCTAGGATCTTCTTCTATGATAGAAGCTTTGGGAAAGCCTAACACTAGAATAATGGGTACATCTTGTTCACCTCTATGACTTGGAATTTTCATGGGTTTTATGTGGGCCATATCCTCAACTATGCTAGAACCACCTACACCTAGTGTTGGGTTCTTAGTTTCCCAACAATTTCCAACATAGTTTCCGCATAACCCAATGTGGATGTTGCAAGGCCAGCGTTGGAATAGATAGGTTCCTATTTTCTTCATGAAGGTAGCATGGAGTGGTTGGGGCTTTGTTTTTCTAGTAAGCTCAACATTATCCCAATAATTCTAGCATTTCTCCACCAATGTTAGCATTATTTCCAAAATGCTAGTGTATATGGATGTTGCTAGAATAGTTGAAAAAACGCATTTACTATTTATGCTATCTAGCATGATTTTGGTGGCCTAGGTGCATCAAAACTTGCCATAAATAGAAAAATACATTGAAAATAATGACCTACTACACCTACAAATTATACCAATTTATTAGCAATCATGGAAAAAATTTGTAGCACCAAAACTAACAACCATGAGACCTATAAGAACAAATTTCAAACACATTGAATAGGATTTTGATTTCATTGTTTCATACTTCTACAACCAATAACCTTTGCAACCTTGAGCACTTAAGACCTTTGGCCTTTTGTAAGGCATTTAGAGAAATTTCGTAAAAAATTGGATATTTGAGACTCCTAGCATAGTTCCAAAATTCCAAAAATCCAAACTCCTCATTTATCCCCCTCCAAGGAGTTTTGGAAATTGAAGTTGGGAAGTACTTGGATTATGAAGTTGACTGCAAAACACAACCTACCAACTTCAATAGGCTTCAAGCTTCATCGAAGCAAACTGCTTATGCATTTGGGAAAATAATTTGTACAACTTTGAACTCTCATAATTTTTCAATATTTTATTATTATAATAAAGTTTTAGTTTATTTCTTGGAGTCTATTTCTAGTTCATTTTTGTGTATTTTCTTAGTCTATATCTGCATTATTTTTTTAAATTATCTATCCTTTTTATAGTCCCTAATTCCATGGGTAATCAACAAGACTTTCTAGGGTGCCTTTGATCCTCTTTCTTGAAGGCCCTTGGGATCTAGGGTTAAAAGTATATTGGCTGGAAGTTTTGGTTTTCTAGTAATTGAATATTTTAGGCACTACATTATTTAGGGCTTTTCGGCCATCATGGAGATGCAATTATATTTTGTAAATTTTTTTGGTAAGGATTTGGGTTTTTCCTTGATCCAGTATGCAACATTCTAGTCATAGTCTTGTTTTTCAACATTCGCAATTTTTTCTAGGCTATACTAGTAGATGAAACACCACCAAGAAAATGCATGTTGTAAAATTTTTGCAATTTAATTTTCACCCCATGAGACCCAAGGCTAAAATTTCATTATAAAATGTGAAGATTATAATCCAATAGAAGTAATTTCACATTAAATTTTGGGGCTAAAAAATCCCTCATAAGTGGTGAAAGCCTTAATTCCCAAGTGAAAAAGTCATAAAATGCCTCATAGATAGACCAAAACAAGCACTCAGAGCATGATTTTTACAAGCAATCAACTCCCAAAGGTAGGGAAACCATTAGGCATCATCTTGGGCTCCCAAAAATCAAGTTTTGACCTTGAAAGGTGGTAGTTTCATGCCTGTATGCTGGCTTGCAAGCCCAACATGTACACCTAGCGTGCAACCCAGCATGCACCACTTTGAACAAGGTTGATTGGGCATTTTAGGTAAGATTTTGACATGGAGTTGACCCTCAAGGCATGGTCAATGAATCTACAAGTCCACAGGCTCTAGAGACATCCAATTTTTTCATCAAAAGGGTCATTCGTGGCCCTCAACATCTAGCGTGCACGCCCGGCGTACAACACAGCATGCACACTAGAAACATGCCCAGCGTGCATGCCCGATGTATAGCATAGCGTGAACACTAGAAAAATGCCCAAAACTCAGTTAAAATGAAGCCAAAATGAGCCCCAAGACACCCTGGAGAACTAGAAACACTTAGGCAATAAGGATCCAACTCTAGTGTACAAGATTAGGCTCCAAAACTGCAGTGTTCATACCCATAGACTGGCCTGCATGCCCAGCATGTACGCCCAGCAGGTACACTCTTGGAGCCTCCTAAAGCCTTATCAAATCAAGGTCAAATGAGTCCAAAATTGATAGGAAGCATCTTCAAGACATCAGGCATCTAGATACATGCTTAGAACTAGTGTCACAGTTCGAAATTTGGTCAGAAATTCTTCATTCTTGTCCACATGCTATATAGTGTGTGGGGCATATATGCCTAGCGTGTACACGCTGGCATGCTGCACACTTTTAAAGCTTCATTCTTTTGCACCTGGTCAACACTCCACATGTCATCCGATCTGAAATTCTAGCATCCCATAGCCAATCATCCCATCTCAAATCCAAATTTAATGTCCAAAATTGTACAAAAACAAAGATTTTTTGAGAGATCAGGATTTGAAAATTGAGGAATCTTGGCAAAAATTTGAGAATCCACAATAAGAACATCTAGAACACCCACCCTGCACGCTGGACTTCTACCCCGCACACTAAGCATACAGCCTTCACGCTATGCCTATAGCCCAAACCAGCATATCATCACCCCTTCGTATCCACCAGGGCTCTTCGTCCACCTTGTGTCAGATCCACAACTGCGTCTAGACCGGCGCATTGTAATTTTCATTATGCAATAATATTGCTGTATTTTTGGCCAAGATTTGTTACAGTTCTCATTCTTTCTTGCATTTTTGGCTAATATTTGATACAGTTTTCATTCATTCTTATTTACCTCTTGTTTACATTCCTACACGTTTGCGTTCTGGTTTACATTTATTACACCATTTACATATAACCCAGCTTATTGAGCATTGGCATATGTCTGAGGAAATCCTTGTCTGATCCACATGCGGACCACCCAAGGTACTCTACCTTTTTCAGTTCTAATTCATCCTCAAGTGAAGGTAGGATCTTCTGTGCCCATCTATGGATCTCTCGATGCCTTTTTCATTCCAGTCGGGCACTGACAATTCTAGACAGTACAAAAAATGGCGCTAGAAGGAGGGCCTCTCGTTGCTTAAATCTACTCTGATCCACTATTCAAATCTTTCAAATCTATATCCTGTTAAGCCAGATCTATTGCAATCTCAATGTGCATATGCTATTTAGCCTATATTCTATTTAGCATGCTATCCACTCTGTCTGTACATTGCTTGTTCACCCTATACACTGGTTGTTGAAGCCTGTACGCTAGGATTCAATCCATACGCTGTATAGACAGGCTGCACGCTGCTAGACTTAGGTGTACGCTATGTAGTCAAGCTACACACTACCAGACTTAGGTGTACACTATGTAGATAGGCTGCACGCTACCATACTTAGGTGTATGCTGTGTAGACATGCTGCACGCTGTGGGTATATGCTAACAAGTATACCCATTTCATACTTGGCAAAATTCTCACCTATATAAGCTTACACTATCTCCCATCTACCTTGTTACACTGACAACCTTTTCATCATGAATAGTACCAACACCAATGTTTCAACTAAGTCCACTCCAGATATCATTGGCCCCACGGTAATGCCGATATCGATCGTGCAACCCATAGGGGCCCACGGTGAGGTCAACCCTCGGGGGGGGGGGACCTCGCCGATCTCTCAGACTGCAAGGGAAGAATCCATCATTTAATGTCATAACACAGGAATAGTACAATTTTATATGTGTAAAGATCCAAGCTGGCTTGGCAATAGATCAAACTGAACTAGAGGCTAAGAAACTGTATGAACTGGTCAATAAGGGAGGACATGAGTTCATCCCCTCCCCATATGACATCATCCCTCTCCCAGAGCACTACTTTGAGCTCATCTCATAGCTCCTCCTAGCAAGGAGTCAGACCCTAGACTAGTCCATGTGAAATCCTCAATTAGAAGAGGAGGATGACTCTGTGGCTAAGTCCAAACATGAGGATTCGTACCATACTCTCAGTCTACATAGTTACGTGAACCCGCTATTCCAACATTTCATAGGGAAGACTATGTCCCTCCATTCATTTAAAACCACTCAACCACATGTGCCTTAATAAGAAGCATCCACTCTTATTCCCACTCTCCCCATGACCGATACCCAATTCAATATACCCTTCCCCACTATTCCTCCAGTCACTACGTTATCCCCCCTCTTACAAGTACAACCCCAACAACACCCCCCTCAAAATAATGTAGGAGTGACCTTCCCACCCCAAGTGATTAGGATGCCATCTGTGATACCTGCTTCTACATCCCCTCACTATATACCACGAATTCAATCCCAAGGGACACCCTTCACCACTTCAACTCAACAAGTTCAGGGTGTTTCTTCATAAATCATGACTAGATAGTGGGCCATGACTGGCATGCAAGCACATCGACCCCCTCATTACAACATACTACCTCCTAAAATTCCACCCATGAACATCCCTCAACTACCATAGCAACAACAACAGTAACCCTTTCCTTACAGTATGCCACCCTTAATAGCAACTACCATGAATATTCCTCAAGCGCAACCTCCGACCACTCAACTTTCCTCTTTCCCGCTCACCATACAACAATCTAACTTTCATATTGCACAACATAACCCACCTGCCATGTCACCTGGTGCCCAAGACTGGGTTGAAGCTAAAAATAAGATGCAAGAACTCACTGATGAGGTAAAATGCCTCAAAATAGTCAACAATGAAGAGCTTAAAGTATAAGACTTTTACCAAGATGATCCTATTAGCTCTTCGGTATCACCATTGACCCTGCACAAAGGAGTTTCTTTGCCTCAACTAATCAAATACAATGGGGAAGGGGACCCCAACACTCATCTGGTCATCTTTAGAGTAGAATGTTTACTGCTTCAGGCATGGCCCCATGCAATCCTACGTGTTTTCGCCATGTCGCTCACTGGGAGAGCTTTAGATTGGTAGCGAGTCTTGGTTCGTAACTCCATATCCTCTTTGGAGGATCTCCTACACTAGTTCATTACCAGGTTTAAACACAACCTAAAACCTAAAGCAACCCTGGACAGTCTGATACAGGTAAAACAAGCACCGCTTGAACCTGTACAAAAATTTATTCATAGATGGAGTGCTGCACTAAAAGAACTTCATGAACCAATCCATGAAAAATACTTACTCACCATCCTAAATGGAGCCGTAAATGATTTCGTGAAATCTAAACTATACTATTTTAACGTGTGCACTCTAAGCCAAGCTTTCATGCAAATAAAGAACATAGAAAAGGTGGCCCAAAATAGCCATAACCTTGCTTACTTAGCCTTTAAAAATCAACACACTAAAAAAGACAAAGAAAAGGCTAAGGTAACAGTAGCAGCAATAGAAAAAACTGAACAGACAAGTACGAGACAACAAGGTAAACCATCCGCTACCCCTACTGGCTTTACTAGACTTACCCCTGCTGCTACACCTAGACTGTCCACATCACAAAATGCTACACAGAGTCATGTGAGAAACTTTGAGAGGAGAAACCCATCTCAATACACACCATTTCCCATGAAACCTTCACAATTATTTGACCAACTCTTAAAGGCTAGGCTAATGAAACATAAACAAGTATCCCCCATGGCAATTCAAACACATGATTGATTCTATGAATTGGTTGAGAACCCAAGCTTGGCGACACCGAATGAGCCCCAGTTCCAAGAGACTTTAGAATAGACCATTTTTTTGAGTACCACCAGCGTAATGGGCATGGAACCAACTATTGTTTCACCTTGAAACAAGATATTCAACAAATGATTGATGGAGGTGAAATCACTTTTGATGAGGCCAACCCAGTCAAACCACAAAACCAGTCCATGGGCATATATAAAGATCCCCTAAACTCTAAAGAAGTGTCATACACAATTAACACCATCGACGTAGATAATAGCTATGAAACACCAAATAACCCCTTCGTAGTTCATGTTCCCCCTACGACACTAGCATCACCTCAACCTTCATATCCCCCACATGATCCTCCTATCCCGCAAACACCATTGGCCATCCAAGTACCTCCCATGGTGGCAACAACGTAGATACCACCCCAAACCAAACCATTTGTTGTTTGCATGCCCCCTACTGATACAACTGCTAGTGTGACACCATCAAACCGACCCACTCCCTTCGTGGTCCGGGTGCCACCGACGGTTGTTATGATAGAGGCACCAACTGCAAATTGCCCAACCCCGTTTGTGGTCAAGGTGCCTAGACAACCCAATACTCCTTAGACACAAGTCAGTCCTACCCCATTCATCATTCGAGTCCTGAAACAACCCCATACTCCGATCCCAAATTTTCCCACATAACCCACATGAAAACGCCTGGCAGATAGGCTTACCATGGAACGTTTGGAGAAGGAATGTTTAGTGAAGGAACGTCAACGCCTTGCACTGGGAACCCCAAAACCAACTCCATTAAGCTTAATACCTATGGCTCCTTATAACAAAGAGCCAAGCATGAGTTACAAACAGGAAAAATCAAGAATGTAACACATATGAAATGCAACGGCCATGAAAAATAACATGAAAGTTACCCCACGTGAGATACAACTGTTAGGTCCAATGGATCAAATGACCATGGACAAGATTATACCCAATGATGAGGACCTAGCTAATAATCTAACACAGGTTACACAAGCCCTTAAACAAAATAATACATCATTAAGCTTGTACAACCTGATATTGACTTCACCAGTTCATCGCAAAGCCTTTGTACAAATGTTGACATCGATCCCAGTTAGCAAAAACCTACCCACAAATGAACCTTCTATACATGCAGTAATGTCTACACAACAAGGATCCGAAACTAAATCATTGGGATTTCACCCCAAAAACATTAAGATCAATGAGAAAACCGGAGACGTGATCCACAAACCCATGTTTATAACCATACGAGTCAATCAGTTTCAAATACATCGAGTACATGTAGATGACGGAGCGGCCACAAACATGGTACCTTATCCTGTCATTGAATAGTTAGGGCTTACAGAAATAATTAAACTGACATCTACGACCTACCTGAAGTCATTTAATGGTTCATGAGTAGTAGTCAAAGGTACATTGACCTTGGATTTCATAGTAGGGGATCGGTTCCCCACATTCGCAAACTTCGTGGTTATTGATGAGATGACTGGTTTTAACCTAATCCTGGGATGACCCTGGTTAGCCTAGCTAAAAGTAGTGTCTTCCCCCATTCATCAAGAGATTCACTTATCCTATAAGTGGGGTGAAATAATTATCAATGGGGATGCTACTACATCCACCATCTCATCTCACACAGATGCAAATCAAGGCTCTAAAGTTAAATTTGAGGAGCCTGAACAAGAGGACACGCCACATGAGCATAATCTCAAGAGAATTTCTAAAAAGCCTATACTAAAAGAAACAAGAATAACCCAAAGTGATGACCAACCCATAAAACATGACCCCTCAAATATCAAGGAAACACCACCTAACCTAGAAACATCCAAGGATACTAACTCAGAGCTTACTCCACCAGACATCTCCTGGTAAGAGCTACCATTCAACATAATTAGCGAAGGAGATGCTGAGTATCGGATCATACCCATTAAACCCACTCCTAACATAAAAATAAAAAAAAATCAAAAAGTTACTAAAACATTAACAAACTACATCAGTCTGTAATGATGTTAAACTACGATCGTCCGAAATGATGATAAACTATGCAAGTCCAGGATGACGTTAAACTATCGCATGTCTGCAATGACATAAAACTAGCCATGGTTACAAATGGCCAATTTACATCAAAACCCATTGTATCAATTGATATCCATCCTATTTATTAGTGGCCCAAAATGGCTTTAAACTAGAATGATCATGTTGCAGTCCATCATGACTTTAAACTAACACTCACACACACATGCACGTATGGCTGAAAATGGCCTTAAACTAGAGCGAGTTTGCTTTCGTTTGCCTCGAAAATTCAAATCCTCAGTTTACATTCTATGATTCCATCTTTGTAGTACAAGTTATGTTTTCCTTGGCACAGTTATCATTTGGGTTATATTTGTACTTTACTTCATATTTCGACTTAAACTCCAAAACAACCAAAAAGACTTTCACCCCATGTCCCTATATTATTTCTTCTCAACAATCAGATAACTTTTAAAAAAATAAAAAAATACATAAATATTTAAATGGATGATTACAAAAGTTAGCCAAGTTTATGCATCTGTTCATATATAACTCAACTCAAAACAACAGAAACAATTTCTGTTTACAACCCGTAGAAACATAACTAATAACAACATGTCAAATTCAAGAACTAAACATCAGGATCAGGAGGGGCTTTCTCCTCAAGTTCTCTTGCATCATGAGTTTCCCCTCCATTGGGGCCACCTTCTTGGACATTGTCATCACCATGACTCTGTAAAAAAAAAAGAAAATAATTAACTAATTAACTAGTAGATAAAAAAGGAAGATAACATTTCCTACAAAAAACAAATAAAAAGTTATAAGTTCAACTGACTTTCTGCAGAGCATCCCCTTAGACCGAACTCTAGCCAATGAAGGATTTCTTCTTCAAGGACACTTGTCCAGTTAGTTCCATCTAAGCCTAGATCAATGTTGGCTAAGGCCTTCCCTTTGTCCACAGCAGACCAAGTAGGACGTTTAAGAGGAAACTTGCCTACAGAAATCTCCACAGAAGCTATGGTAATTACTCTCTTGGGAGATTCCATCTCTACCACAGTGTGCCTAGCAAAGGCATCAAACGAGGACCGTAGGCCTAAACCATCTAGAAACATCTCCAGTTGACATTTTTCTATGGATATCTCCTTTAATGATTTTTTATAATGGTACTTATGATTCTTCTCATCTTCGACCCATTTATACACCTTAGAAGTAAAAGCTTTCCAATCCTGACACTTGAGATTCAGCAAGTCAATTTGTGCCTTCTGCTCTACTAGCTCCTGAGTCATGGTTACTTGGCGGTTCAATAGATTCCAATATCTAGTATAAGTAACTTTGGAAGTTGGCCAAGAACGATCACCTATCAACCTAGCAGAGGAAAACTCATAGAGTGAATTAAAGTCATCTCATTCTACTAATAATTTGTCAATATCTTTCTCCCTTGCCTGAATTCGCAACAATAGCTTTTCAATGGAACGCCTACAGGTCCAAAGCGACTTGGCATTTTGCACAACACATTCTGCCACATCATCATAGACTTGTCTTGGCACTTGCTCAATTTCTAACGGTATTTTAGGTAGACTATCAATACAAGTGGCCTTGGATGGATCGCACTTCAGTTTAGAACCTATCAATATAAGGAAAATATACATTAGACATCGGACAGTAGAAACAGATGTGAAAAGAAAAAGACTCAAAATGTTTAAAACGTATGTACCTATCTTAGGATGAGCTTGTTGGATGCAATCAACTACCTCATTGATAATACCAAGGAAAAAATCCATTTTACTTGGCATTTTGATCCAAGTAAATGGTTCATGTATGGGAGATGAACCAACTTCGGTGGTTGTTTCCATTGGAATCTTCATTGTAGGTATCCCCGATCGAACGTTAGGAGTTGTCTTGGTTTCAACATCTACGTCTTGTAGTGACAAAAACATAAAGTCAAAACTCTAAATAACACAAATGAAACAACTCAAAACTCAAATAAACATAATAACAAGAACATACTAAAATCCCTCTCTTCTTCTGGATTTAGAGGAGTGTCAAAGTTTAACCTTCCTGCGAAGAAATCATCAAACATCTCATCAGCTTTAGCCTATTCAACAGCGTGATCTTTTTCTGTGGTGACTTCTGCTCCTTCATTTGTTTCTTCCCTCAGAGGGATGGGAATTTCTATATCGTCATTACCCACCTCTTCCTCCTCATCTTGGTTGGTTGGGACCTCTTATTCCTCTATGATCGATGCTAACCCCTCTCTTCTTACTTCAAGAGTTGGCTCTGATGACATTCATAAGTTCACAAAATAAAAATAGAATAAAAAATAATAATAATAATGATAATAAAATAAGGATAGATAAATGAATTAGGATTACTTACCCCATGTAGATATTTTAAACCGTATGCATTTCACCTTTGGTTCATCTATAGCTAGAGCAACCTCTCTAGAGCACTTAGGTCTTTGAACTCTAGATTTCACCTTCCCGATTGTCTCTTTGATTACTCGATTGACTCTCCTGGCAGTATAGGGCATAGCATCTGGCTCCGACCCTACGCTATCACGTGTGTGAATTGAATGACTAGAGTATCCCCCCATTGTAACAAAGACCGATTCATCAATCCCTTCAGGAGCATCTTGAGATTTGGTCACCTCAAACAAGTGGCGAATCCACAGGCGAGATATTTGGCCATGATCCCTTAACACGTACTCATTACCCACATGAACTACTAGAAATTCAGCTAGTCGACGCAAGTAACTGGTAAAAAATGCAAAGGTAAAATGGGACTGTGCCTCAACATTCAAACGCAATCTCATTATCTCTCTACGGAAACCTGAAAGTAAAAACTGAGCACAATTATAAGACATCCCAGTCTCCAGAATCATACACATGATACGCACAGATTCTACCCTAAAGGTCTTCTCTTGGGACAAGGATTTAGAAAACACTAGTTCTTTGAATAGTGGATACAACTCATTTACTTTAGTTACTTTTGCTTTTCCCTACATAGGGAATCCCTTGACACCTTTAAGTATACCTAGCCAGTCCTCTAGCTCACGAACCACATGGGCCTCTTTTTGTGCTCTATACAAAGTCACTCTAGCCCCATCCATCGGGATGCCGAAGAGGTCTAAAAATAAATCCGCCAATAGAAGGAAAGCCACTCTAATTCCCTTCACATGAGTGCTATAGTAAGTAACAACCTTATTGAATGAATCAACGATCACAATCATCTCAGTCACAGAGACGTTAGGACTTAAAGCAGTAAACAACTTAATAGCATTTATCACCAAGTGGGGAACGTTTGCTTACCAAAGAATGCCATTCGGATTGTCAAATGCGGGAGCTACTTTTCAAAGAGTAATGGATTTAGCATTTAAGGATTTACTAGGAAAATTCGTGGTGGTTTATTTGTATGATGTTATAGTATTTTCAAAGAAGAAAGAAGATCATATTAATCATCTTCAACAAGCTTTTGATAGATGCCGTGAGTTTGGTATTTCATTAAATCCTAAGAAGTGTATCTTCGGGGTTAAATCTGGAAGTCTATTAGGCCATGTGATATGTCAAGAAGGGATTGCCATAGACAATTCCCGAATTCAAGCAGTACAAAATATTGAACATCCCACAAGTAAGAAATCTCTCAGATCTTTCTTTGGGAAGATAAACTTTGTGAAAATGTTCATCCCTGGGTTTACTGAAATTACCAAACCTTTGATGCATATGCTAAAAAAGGATGTCCAAGTAGAGAAAACACCAGAATCAGAGAGAGCTTTATCAGAAATCAAAAAGGCTATACAAGAGGCTCCATATTTGGTAAAGCCTAAACTTAAAGAAGATTTTTGGTTATACTCTTTTGCTTCAAATGATTCTATCACCGCTGTTCTTACACAAAAAGATAGTGAAGGTCAAGATGAACCAATTGGATTTTTTGGGTATCAGTTGAAAGGTTCAGAGTTAAATTATTCAGACTTAGAGAAACAAGCTTTCGCAGTCATCAAGGCACTTCAGCATTTTAAATATTATTTGGAGAGTTCATTAGTTCACATTATGCTAATTGAACCTGCAGTCAAGCGATTCCTATCCCAAAATGAGATTGGATTGAAAAGAGGAAAATGGCTTATTAAGTTGCAAAGTTTCAGATTTTCATTGGAAATATGCAAGACAATTAAGGGAATGAGACTAGCCAAGTTAATGACTAAAGAAGATGAAGTTTATACACTTGACATCCATGAAGAGAATTGGTACGATGATATCCTCAAATTTCTTACTATCAGGAAAATCCCAGATATTTTAACTCCAAGTTAAAAGAGAGCTTTCTTCAAAAGAGCACGAAGATTTGTTGT
>MNCI01010857.1:14064-100221 GCA_015680685.1 Gnetum montanum | reverse complement strand
AAGAGTTTATCAGATGGGCATCTGCAAAATTCATTTTCTTATTTTCTTCATCAAATTATTATCCTCAAGGAAATGGCCTAGCAGAATCCACCAATAAAAAGCTTGTCACTTATATCAAGAAATCAATGGATGGGAATCCAGGAAATTGGATTGATTATCTACAATCCGCATTTTGGACAGACCAGATTAGATTCAAGAAAGCTATTGGAACATCACCATATAACTTAGTCTATGGTTTGCCAGCAAAAATTACAAACAAGATTATAAGCTCAGCTTCTGAATTTGTACAAAGATATAGTGAAAAGAATAATAGAGATAGAAGTTTCATGACTTTCCTTATTAAAAGAGAAGCTGAAGTAGAGAAAGCAAGGGATAATTTGTTACAGAATACCTCTCAAGTTAAAAGATGGTTTGATAGGAAATCTTTGAAAAGAACTTTCAAAATAGGAGACCATGTACTGTTATGGAATATGAAGAAACCAAATAAGTTTACATTGACATGGACCGGTCCCTTTCAAATTACAAAGCAATTGTCAGAAGATACTTACAAATTATCAACCTTGGATGGTATGGAATTGCAATTTCCATATAATGTTTTGCATATAAAACATTATTTGGTACAATTACATACAACTTGAAGATTTCATTACATAAAAATAATATATGTATATAGTATTATGTAAATATTACTAGTAATTATGCTTTATTTATATTTGAAACATTATCTTTCCTTCAAATGGGGCAAGTGGAAGCCTACAAGTAAAATAAGTGGAATTCTACAAGTTTGACAAGTGGAGAGAGTGAATCATTCACCACTTGGTGAGGATTGTGACAAATTTTTTAAATGCCTAAAAAGAATGAAGCTTGGTTGAAGACACTTGGATGGGAGTTCAAATTTTTAGCACCTATAAAAGGAGGGTTAGATTGCTTAAGATTTCATCATCTTTCATTTCAAGTTTGGTAGTGAAGATTAGAGAGAGCTAATGGAGTTTAAGAGAGCAATGAGAAAGCCTTTTATTCCATATGTGATGGGATGTTGCCCTGAACATGTATTGAAAGCTTATCTAAAGGCTAGATCTTGTGGAGCTCCAAAGGAATGCCCTTTTATGGCTTGGATATCCGATGAATTTTCTTTTCTCACTTGGGGTTTGGATATTGAGTCCAATGTTTGGGGGAGATATCAAGATTGCTCCAAAAAAGAAGAAAAAGAAGAAGAGCCACCAACTTATGGAGAGTCATCATGGGGATGGGGAGAACCTTTGGCCTCTCAAGAGGAAAATGAAGGATTCAATGAAGAAGGACAAAAGAGCTCTTCCAAACAAGAAAATGAGGTAAAGGTTGAAGAGAAAACTCCACTAGATCAAGGAGAGAGCTCCACCAAACAAGAAGACAACAAGACCGCCTACATCACATCAGAAATCTCCTATGAAAAGGTGAAGGAGATGAGGATTCTCACTAGGGTAACCCTCACAATTTAGTTTCCATCCCAAGAATAGTCCATGAAGGACTTGATGATGTACAGTTTATTATTTTTCTTAGGAATGAGGTTTTTGTCCCATTGAACCTTATGTTAAATGGGAATTTTCCTCAAAAAATATTTCTTTTGAATGTAAAAATTCAATGAAAATTACAGTATGTTTCAGCTTGAAATGTAGTTACACAAGTTCTTTAAGTTTTTAAGGGGGCAGAAATGTTGGCACATTTGGCCATTACATGAAATAGTTGGAACATTTTGTTCAAAGTGAGCATAATCCCTGGTTATAGATTTGCAGTTTAATATTGTGAGTTGATGGGAAGTAAGCCAATGATAAATAATCTTGATGTTGAAGTGTTCTAGAACATAGAGCTAAAATGTCAAGTTATAAATATTGGGGTAAAAGAAAAAAAAACTAAGGATGGGATTATTTATTATTAAAGAATATATCCCCTGTTAATATTGAATACATTATCAAAAATTAGATTATCAAAGGGTCAAATTTGGTGGTCACAGCAATAGGCAAGTGCGGTTAAACTGGTTGTTGTATTAGCGATAAAGCCCTGCACATGGAAGAGGCAGAAAAATGTCATGAAGAAGATAAAAAAAATATAATAATGGCCACCGATGGACCAGGAACGAACTACGTGCAGATTACAAGAACAAATGATGCAAAAATTCAACACAAAGGGGTTAGATCCGAAGGAAAGCAATTGGCACGTGGAGAAACAAAGATAGCGGAGATGGCGTGCATTGTGCACAGGTGAAAAGGGCAACTAAAACGGTATCTACACTTACACCTACATTCGCAGAAAAGAAAACTAGCAGCCTGCCCCAAAAAAAAATTATCAGTCAAGCCCAAAGATTCAGCTCAACATTAACAAAAAACGCATGTGATCATGGAAATGTTGCTGTTAAAATTGAATCAAGAGCTATCGCAAGTTGAAAGCCCTATCCCTGGTTGAAGACTTGAAACGACCTTGCAGCATTGCTGATTATTCAACACTTGTAGCATTTTTATAGCTCCAACTGATGGAAATTAAAAAAAAGAGGGGCACTGAACAGAGACCCGAAACCCTTAGCGCTGAGAACCATCTATGACCATCATTGTTATTGCCGATATCGTTGCATCTGCCACAAGTACCAAACCAATCTGGCCTTTGTCGTTGAAGTTGTTGCCTGTTTGCTTATCGATCTGAGCGTAGGCCACTGTGATGGAGGGACGACCAAAATTGCAGAGCCAAAAATTACGTCAAAACTTGCAGGTATTTTCAAGAAGCAGAGGTTGCAACAATTGCTGATCTAGACAGAACACACAATNCAAGAAGCAGAGGTTGCAACAATTGCTGATCTAGACAGAACACACAGCGACGTTTCTTGATATGGCGGCAGAGTCTTTCCCGTGAAGGCAGTTGCTGGAACGTGTTTGATCAAAGAAGATATTTTGAATCCATTGCAGAATTGGTGGCTTTGCCTTTAGGCTCGTACTTCGGGTTATTCTGAATTTTAATCACCATTATCGGATGCAAGATAAAAATTAACCACCGCTACCACCAATAAGAGAGGAAGATTATGTTGGGTTTTTATAAAATCTTAGAGCTTAGTGACACTTAGGAACTTAAATTAAATTAAATTAGTCTAGATTAAGTTCTAATCTTTAGCCAAATATTTTGCTAAGCAAGACTTACAAGTAATTTCCCAATTATATTAGATTACATTAAGGATGCTACAAATTAACATTACAACTCCACTTATGCATTCAAATATATACATATATTAACACATCAACCCATACATCGAATCCATGGTTACTATCCCCATCACTATATGAAATAAAATATTTTTATGATTTAAAAGGGAAAGGATAGAACAATTATGAGATATTCATGTAATATCTTATGAAAGGAAACATTTGGCTATTATCCCTTTTATTTAACTATAAAATTTATAACTAAATTATAGCCTTTTTTATCTCTTTGGTGGTTGCAACCACCCAAAATTGTTGTAACTTACCTAACTTGTTGGGCAAGTAATCTTCCCAACTTGGTGGCCAAGTAATCTTCTAATTGGTTGGCCAAGTTACTTGGGAGAGAAGTTAGGTGAGATATTTTTTTAAATTTGTAACTTCCCTACCTATCCTGGAACCCTATAAAAAAGTTGGGAGGAAGATCATTAAAAAGAAAAAGGATCAAGGAAGTCTCACATCACACTTGGAAGATTTGTAAAGACAATTGCTTGCAAGATGGCTTGCTAGAATAAAGATTTCAGCCTCTTTGTCATGGTCCTGTGAGTTATGCATTTCATTTTTTGTTTTGTTTAAATTGTTTAGCTAGTGGTTTAGATAGTATCATCCTTGGCAAGTAATTTTGGGATTTTTAGATTGCTCTTATTGTTCTTGTTGCCCGATAGAAATTTCTATTAAAATTTTGCCATAGAAGCGCTTGTGTTTAAAAGCCTTAAGAGCATTTTAGTAGTAAATTTCGTTATTGTGCAACGTGTGGGAACTGCTATTGGGATTGTTGTAAGAGAGCCTCTGTTTGTAGTCACGCCGTTGAACAATTCAGTAGTCGAGAGGGTTCAGAAAATCTTTGGTATTTTGATGGGACCAGAATAGCTTCTTTTTATCTTTAAAGTGAATTCCCGTGGTATTTCAATCAGAAATTGTCAAGTCTTTTAAAGGTTCTGTTTGAATGCAATCGTTGACATCTATTATCTAGTCAAAATGGAGTCTCGTACGTGGTAGTTTACGCAGCAATTTTTCGCAGCATAGTAGGATTGTCTTGAAGATATTGCTTGTTTGATCGTTGGAAGTTTGAACAATTCGTAGACATTGAATTTTGGATAGATTTATTGCANCATTAACTACTGAGTTTATTTGGAGGCATCTGGGCCTTGGTGTTGCCAGAGACCAGCAGACACCTAAATCCTGTTCGAGGACACTCGTTGGTGGTCGCGTCCCAAACAGTCGCCAACAAAAACAAGTGCAAAAAGGAGAAAGGAAAGATATGTGTAAGAAATAGTTAAAAATAGTACGTTTTGCATTAAAATGTTAAGGTCTAAAGCTATAGAGAAAATAGACTAAACCTTGGGACATTTGAAAATGCTGAAAAGCTAGTTTTCTTTGCTATTACTCTTGCTACACTAAAAGAAACTACTATGCTGACAAGTCCACTACACTGTATAGAATGCAGGTGGTGTAACACAGTAGACTATTTGGGAATTGCTACATTGACATGGTCATTACACTACACAGGATGTAGGTAGTGTAACGTAGTAGATAGGTAGCATAACATAGTAGATAGTTTAGGAACCAATACACTGATTGGGTCACTACGTTACATAGGACGTAGGTAGTGTAACGTAGTAGACAAGCAGCATAACACAGTAGATAGTTTAGGGCTTTTGTCCTATAGGGTTCCAAAGGAACTTTCGTGGGGACCAATCTACACCACCTAGTATGTAGACAACCGTAAGGATGTCACGTCTATGTTAGTAGGCTACTGGTGATAGGGTACAGACAGCATGGAAGATTACCCTTGACACACAGAAGAGGCACAAAGGTTTGGCCTTCCTTATAGTGCCAAAAACTATGATGTCTGAAAACATTTGTGGCTAGAACACCAAGAGGTTATTAGGTGTATAGCGTAACCCTAGATCTATGTGAGGGCCATGTTGGAGAAAGTGAAAATGGGGTGCCTTGAATGGTCTTCTCGATCAGTCAAGGACTTATATGGTGTACAATAACCATATGCAAATAATAATTTTAAAATGTAACATGCTAAGGATAAAACAGAAGAAAACATGGGGTTCACAATAGTAAAAATGCATTAAAGTGTGTAACTAAGAAAATAAGCATGAAAAAGTACACAAAGATGTGACATATATGTTATAACAAAAATAGAATGAGAGTTTAGATGAGGGAATGCACCATCCCAAAATTAGGGGATCCGATCTTTGTTTGGATGATGAATGTGTATAACTAGTATTTGGTAATGGATAGGCACAGCTAGAAATGGAACGATATGGTCATAGCTCTTGGACTATTACCAATGGGATGCTAACAGGAACCAATGAGTCAATGCTTGCTAGGCTAAGAGCTGCTACACTAGGTTGGAGAGAGATTCGGGAAGTGCTACTACAAGGATTTGCTATTTATCAACCTTCTATTCATCAATCTCTTTATCAAAGCTTACTACTAGAATCCAAATACCAAAAGACAACCCCTAGAATGTTTTTTTCTAGGGTATTTATAGAGCCAAGAGTGGGAGAGAGCTATGGCTTGGATATCACATGTCCTAGGTTCCATAGGGCACACACGTGGATGTGCTACACTAATTGGAACAAGGCTAGAAGTGAAACCTTATGAGCTATGAACATATCATTTAGAATGCATGTACCCAAGGGACTACCATATTTTTACAAAAAATGCCTATGATAAATGTAGAGTGAAGCTTATGCATTAGGACTATGTCTGTCCCTCTCTTATGAGTAGGGTCAAGTGTAGAGACAATTTTGGGACTCAACAAGGGATGCAACAAGCAAGGAAAACTGCTGATCTTGGTTGTAAAGGAGATTTTGGGGTAGAGATGATCACTGAAAATAAGTCCTAGAGCTTTTATATATGTCCTATTGAAACATCATGAAATTTTGAGATCTCGATGATTCAACAAAGTCTCGACGATTAGGCAAGGATTTGAAACAAGTGGCACATCTCAGCAAGTTTTCTCTTTTCGGATAAGGGCCTGCTACACTTTGCTACGTAGCTCAGCGTAGTGGACTTCGAGAGAATAGAATGAAACAAGGGATGCACAGTAATAACAATTTAACTTTGCAAGTTAGCCATGTTCAAAACTTTAACTTTTTGCATGCTACACTGCATTACGCTATGCAGCATAACGCAGCGTAGTGCAAGAAGCATAGTCGATACAAGAAGGATAACGAAATTTAAGCAGTGACAGTCATTATGCCATGACATACTTCCCAACATATCATAGCATAGTTGTAGAATAGTTCATTCAATGCAAGAGACAAATTCAAATAAACTATCTTCTTAAAGGGTAGTTACACTATAGTATGCTTCAAAGTGTAACACAGCGTAGCGCCACATGCTTCGGCTAGAATACACCAGGTCAATGACATTTTATGGGTTCAAGACACACGTCATCTAAATCACATTTTTCTCCTAACCCTAATCTTATAAATACCTCAACAAAAAATGCTTAAAGGGTGAGCAATTGTTGGAAATTTTTGACAATACTCTCAAAAGATTGGTGAGATGAAGAGAAGAGCATCAACGATGACAGAGGGAAGCTTTTGACTGGAGACTTCAAGTTAGCAAACAATTTGCGTCAAGCCTGACTCCCTTGCACCTAGATTGGCTAGAATAAGGTAGACTAGCCTTTGCTTGCTTACTCTCTAATTATCTTCTTGTTGGTGGCGGACACTTCCTCCAAACCAAACTTTTCTTGTAAATCCCATTGCATTTATAATATTTATCTATAAGGAAGATTCCAGATCTCAGGATTGTGCATGTGTCAAATTCAATTCATTGCATCTTTTTTACATTGAATTCTACAATAATTTCGTATAATTTACATCGCTTCATTGACTTCGAGATCCGATATTGGAGCAGATCTCGTTTTCTCATAAATCAATAATATATTCCCATGTTAAATCGTCACTTCATCATATAATTATTGATAAATTTACTGATTAAGTAAGTCCCTGTCTGATCAACAAGACCATTCAGGGGACCTCAGATTCATTCTCTCTAGCATAGCCCTCATGAAGATCCAGGGTTAAAACTATGTACATGGAAATCCCCTCGGTGTTTCTAGCAACCGACATTTTCCATCGTTACAATTTTCTGGTGCTAGAAGAAGGGCTTGAATCTCCGATCTGCAATTTCTGGGTAATCCTGTAAGCTGTTTGTACCCATTGTCGACCAATGTAAATGTAATACCTCTGTGGTTGTTTACGTGATCATGTGGTACGTATCAGTCGCTTTGACGACTCCTTTTGAATCCTGCAGGATAAAAAGCACATTTTCGCCTTAGCTTGCCTTTGCCCTTGTGATCTTTATCCTTGTTGTCATTACCCAGTAGCTACATAGAGGATGGTTGCATAAACCACTGCTATTGATACCATTAGCATTAAAAATCCCTGGATGGTGTAGGCTACACCTGCTATTGTCAAGCCACTGACCAGTCTGATGCGGCTACGTTGATCCCTCAGGATTCAAAAGAAAGAGCCTGAGGAACACACTTAGCATAAGGAACATTACAACTTCCTCTACACTAAACTTATGGTAAATCTTCCCATTTACCCATAGTAACTTGAAGTGAAACGTGAATACAAGTTCATCTATTGTAACGGGAAGGAATTTGTTCCTTCACCTAACACTTCCATACATTTTACAGACCAACAACAATGGATGTTGGACCAACTGTTAATGGCTAGGGCATCAACGGAACAAAAAAATGATATGTTCTATGATGAAGCATCCTACGATGGATAGGAGGTTTTAGACCCCGACTCCGATGGAGGTAGTCATGCTAGCTTTGTCGTGGCTCCTCCCTCCACAACATCCCGCATGAATCCATTGTTTATGGTCACTACACCATTATAGTTGACCACCGCAGACCGTGTGGTGCATAATGCCCAATGACAATTCTTCTCTCTAGCTACCCTCCCAGGTGATATTTCTTTACAAACCATCCCTCCATAATTACAGTTAGCCAATCCATCTCATCACATACCTGTGCCTATGTCACCATATGTAAATGCAGTTCTTACTTCGCAATTACATGCAGCTCCTTCATTCATCCCAGCCCACACGATAGGACCTGCCACTACCACGTGGTGGGCTCCAAATACATCTCACATCACTGCATATCCTATGTAGATGTCCCATATTCACCATCATCAGCACCAACTCCCGTAGACGCTAAACCCCATAATGAGACCATTGTCTATGCCCCCGGCCATGTAAACAATGTATTCCATGGCACAATCGATGGTGGTTGCCTCATCCATGCCACCTACTAGGTGGTGGATGCCACAAGTGGCACCGCCTGTAAAAATAGTTTCTATGGAATTCCACACTAACCAAGTTGCTTCCCCTATCTTGCCACCCAACCTGGCTCCCACTACTATTCCACAACCAACCCCTTCGTCCACGAGTCTAGATCATGCCTTCCAACTTATTCAAACCATTACCGAGGAGGTTAAAAGCCTCAGGGCTACCGATTCTGACATGATACAGGTCATGGATTTTTACCATGACAATCCTATCAATCTGGCAATACCCATTTTGTCATTACCCCCTGGGATGCCACTTCCCCATTTTACAAAATACAATGGGGAAGGAGATCCCAATGCCCATTTAGTTACTTTTAGGTCAGATTCACTGTTACTGCAACAATGGCCACATACCATCATACATATCTTTGCTATGTCGTTAATGGGTAAAGCTCTAGGCTAGTATCGTGCACTTCCACGCTCTTTCATTTCAACTTTGGAGGAGCTGCTAACTCAGTTTGTAACTCATTTCAAGTACAACCTGAGACTAGAAGTTATGTGAGATCAGCTTATGAGAGTCAAGCAAGATCCACTCAAGTTATTCCAAAAGTTTATACAGCGGTGGAGTGCAGCCTTGAATGAAATCCGTGAACCCATCGTGGAGGCCCATCTATTGGAAATATTCAAGAGAGCAGTCAATGACTTCATTAAGTCCAAACTATATTACCTCGCTCCCTGCTCCCTCATCCAAGCCTTCTCTTAGACTAAGAGCACTCAAGAAATGGTAGAGGCTAGCAAAGACCCAGCGTATGTGGTCTACAAAAATTTCCACAAGAAGAGCAAAGAAAAGGGCAAAGCTACAACAACAATAGTAGCGGCCATGGGCAAAGGGGCCAAAAAGAAAAATAACAATAAGAAAGTACTTACGGTGCTTGCTAAGGATACAACTAGCTCAAAAAATGTCAATCAAGAAATAGCATAAACCCCTGAAGCTTCCTCACAGCTGAAACCTAATTTTAAGGTTAAACATCACTCAAAATACATGGCCCTACCTGTAAATCCTTCAGAACTTCTGAAGAAATTGCTAGGAACTGGCCACATGCAACACAAGACGGTGTCCAAGGAAGCTTTGAAGCACCACAAACGACACTGTGAGCTACTCAAGAATCCCTCCTTGGGCTTGCCTAATGAACCACCAGTTCCCAAAAACTTTAGGCTGGACTATTTTTGTGACTATCACCAACTATGTGGTCATGACATGGATTACTACTAGGCATTGAAAGATGACATTCAATGTATGATTGATCAAGGTAAATTAATCCTAGATAGCAGCAGTCTAGTCCGCCTAGAAAACCAGTCCATGCATGTGTACCAAGATCCATTAAATGCAAATAATGCAGGGTACACTATCAACATAGTAGGTACGGAGGGCGATGATCAGGCACCACCAAAACAACCCTTTGTGTTGCATGTACCTCCTTGCCTACCTCAAATGACAAGCCTGTCAACATCGACATGTATGGCTTAGCAACAACCTTTTGTCCTCTGAGTCCTATCTCAGATCTCTGTTCCATAGCCTAGTGTTGGTAAAGTCGTGGCCCAGTTCGTGCCCACACCTAGGGCACCCTTTCTCATTAGGATGCCAAAGCCATTAGCTACTCCTACTATGTAGGGGAAAATATCTAAGTCAATGCCCCAATCACTATCTACTATGAAAGGAGAAGGGAGTATAATAGGTAACACAACCAAGGACCATCTCACGCTTGGGTTCTCTAAATGCCTCTCACCTCGGTGCCCTTGAATCCATCCTCTAAGAAAGATAACGTTACACAAACAAGACCATCTCCTCCCTGTCCAAGAAAATGCAATCCTCAACCAAAAGCTACTCCTCCCCGAGAAATTTGTCTCCTGGAATGAATGGAAGAAGAGAGGAGTAGCACACAACCTGATCATGGGCATGATCTCCTCGATGCTTTGATGCAAGTTAAGTAGGCTTTTAAACAAAAAAATACAACACTAAGCCTCTACGACTTTCTCATGAAATCAAAAAAACATTGTGAAGCCATGGTTTTCATGTTAGTGTCCATACTTGTGGACAAGAGCTTGTCAGCGGATGAAGAAGAAATCCACTCAATCATGCTTCCTCCCACTACTGAATAACCACAGTCTCCCCAATTGACATTTCATGACAAGTCCATTTAGGATGACCCAGAAAAGGGTGAAGTGATGATAGCACCCATGTTCATCACTATCCGAGTCAGACAGTATAGAATTTGGAGAGTACACATAGATGACGGGGCCACTGCCAACATCATTCCATATCCCATAGTGGATAAACTGGGTTTGATCGACCAATCCCGCGAAAATGTCATGTTTGAAGTTATTCAACGAAGCACGTGTAAGTCAATGGAATGGTACACATAAGCTTTGTAGTGGGGAATCAATTCCCCACAAACGCAGTGTTTATCATTATCGAGAAGATGCCCGATTTCAACCTAATTTTAGGCAGGTCTTAATTAGCCAAATTAAGGGTAGTCTCATCACCCATTCATCAAGAGATCCACTTGCCCTATGTAGGAGGGGAAGTGCTCATCCATGGTGTAAGATGATCCCTCAAGAGGTTAACAATGTAGAAATGGAATAGGGTTCGAAGATTGAAATCCCTGAAGATCAGACTCTTGTCTCAATAGGTGAGTAGGCCAAGACTGTGGCCAATGAAAGCTTGACTTGGGCTAAACTACCCTTTCAGGGAGAAGATGGTAGCGTAGAGGAATGCTATAATAAGCCTCCTCATTCATACAAGTCACCAAGCTTGAAAAAAATCAAGAAGTAGCTGCAGGGTTAACTAATAAACATGTTGATGTAACATGTTATATCGGTTTACATTGCTTACAAGCATATGACTTACATTCCGTTATGTCACATTGTTATCATTACACTTTTAAACAATCGCTAGCCTGAAATGGCCCTAAAATAGTTATGACTTGCTATGGCCTAAAACTGGAAATTTCTGTTTATTCTTTTACACTTACTATCGTCGACCCAAAATGGCCTTAAACCAGTTGTGGCCCGCTATGGCCTAAAACTTGCAATTTTGTTTACTACCTTCCATGTGTGTGGCCTGGCCTGAGACAACCTTAAACTATCACTGACCCGAAATGGCCTTAAACTAGTTACGACCCACTATGGCCTAAAACTGGAAATTTTTGTTTATTCTTTTACGCTTACAATCACTAGTCCGAAATGGCCTTAAACTAGTTACGGCCCGCTATGGCCTACAATTGGCGATTTCTATTTATTCTTTTACACTTACAATGGCCTAGCCCGAAATGGCATTAAACCATTAGCAGCTCGCAGTGGCCTAAAATGCTTAATCTTTCTAATGATACGTTTCCTTTCATAAACTAAAAAAAATAATTATTAAAAATGTTACTTCACAATCACATTGATCATTACTTTTTATTCCCTTCCATTATAACAAAATGTTTGGCCAATATTGGCACACTACACACCCTTTTTGTTACCACTTCCATCAGTGTCATTTAGCTCCACCTCTGCCTCATGAGGGTCATCTTCATAAGGACCTTCTTTGCACGGTGTCTCCTCATGGGGACGATACTCTCTATGGGGTTCCTCCTCAAGACGACCCTCTTCATGAGGGCCATTACCTTCCTCATGCTCCTCTTTATGAAGATCCTCTTCCTGTCGATCCTATGATTTGACATGAAAAAAACATTAGCATCACCACCAAAAGTAGACATAAAAATAATAAAACTATAGCATATCTTACTTGTGATGGTCTTATGTTGGCTACGAAAGGAATTTTTTCCAGGCCGACTAACAAACGTCGCATGATCTCATACATAGTAAGCTCAGCCCAAAAGGCATCTCCTAAATCAACTCCAACCTTTACCTTCCCTTTTTCCATAGGAGCCCACTGGGGTGGTTCAGGAAAGAAGGAAGGGATAGTAGTCTCCCCACCAGGAAGGCTTATTTTCATCTAAGGGGAGGTGCTTATTGTCACTTACTCCTAAAATTTTTCATACACTCTAGAAGCCTTGATGACATCAAGGAATAACTGGAGGGAGTACTCTTCAACCACATAATCCCTGTAATGTTGGCAGTAAGTAGCACATTCTTGCTTATACACATGCTTATGCTCTTTTTGTGCCTGCCCCCATTCTTGGATCCTCATGATAAAATCCTTCCAATCTTGGTTGTTCTAGGCTAGAAGTCCTGTTTTCATATGTTATTTAATGAGCTCATGACTAGCTTGGACATTGTTCCTAACAGTCATCCAATAACAGGTGTAGTCAATCACAGCTGTCCACCAATTCTTGTCGGTGGTCTCTCGAGCTTGCAAAAATTCGTTCTGGGACTCCAAATCCTTAACCTTAGTAATTAGGTACATTTTCTCCTTTTCTATTTTCTGCAACCTCTTCCAAAGACCTTCGTTGATGTTCTGACACTCCAATAAAGAATGGGCCAAGCATAATGCACATTTATGCATCTCATCATAAAGGCTGCGTGGCACTTCGGTCATCTCTAGTGAAGGGTTAGGAACTGTGTCTATGTCGATAGGCTCTTTGGGATCACATTTGAGACGAGATCTTGCAAAAAAATAAATTAACAATTAAATGTAACAGAATAACGTAATGTCACACTTTCAAAAACTCCTACGTAACAACAGTGACGTACTAATTTCAAGATCAATTTGCTCTAAGAGAATGACCATATCATTCACAATGCCTTCCATAAAGGAAAATTTATCAGGAACGTCACCCCAATGCTTAGTTAGGGTTGCTGACAAAGGTATGCCACTATTCCCAGAAGTTCCTACTATGCAAATAAAATAGGTTAAACATAGCACAGTAGACAAAAGCCAATCGGAACATTACAACAACAAAACTCACCAACGACCAGCCGCTCCTCCTTTTCTGGCTCATCAAAAAGGACCTCGGTGTCCTCTACAACCATTTCCACCTTGGGAACAGGAGCTTGTGTGCTACCCACATTATTAACCAGGGCTTCTTTTTCAAACAACGGGGCCCTTTCTCCATGTCATAAAACTATGGCCCCTCTTTCAAGGGTCAATCCCACTACATCCTTCCTTTTTTCTCTCAAACAACGAAGTTAACCAAAAATAAAAATTTATTAACTTTTCACAAGCACTACACAATGCAAAGATGTGTATATGTAGTGTAATGCACATAAACTAATCATACATTCTTCTACATACTAGCCAGAGGGTCATTCCTATGAAACCTGATCCACAGTTTCCTTTCCTCTTCACCAGTCAGGCCAGAAGATTCCACGGCCAGATGATGCTTTTTCCACTGGACTGATGAATCAACTATTTCTTCTGCCAGGCATTTCCTCCTCGACACACTACCAATGTGAGAAAGAGATGCTACACCCATGCTGTCTTGGCCTCGCACATGAGGTGTCACCAAATCCTTAGTCGTGAGTGAAAATGACTCCCCGATACCTTCAGGGGAATCTTGGGATCGAACGGTGTGGAAAACCTGGGAAATCCATGATTTGGAAATCTAGTTATGATCTTGCTACACCCAGACCCCATCCCTGTGAACCACTAGGAACTTCACAAAACACTGAAAGAAAGCTATAAAAAAGGCAAAATGCACGTTGAAATGAGACTCATGCTTCTTGCGAAGCTTGACCATTTTAACTTGTAGGCCTTTAGCAGGGTAACTAGCCCAATTATATCATGTCCCCTCCTCCATAACCTCCCACATGATTTGAGCCTACTCTATGCTAAGGATCCTTCCTTGGGAGAGTATTTTGGGGAAGGTGCAAGCTTAGAAGAGGGGATAAATGAAATTCATCACATCTAGCTGGATTTTATCAGCGATGATGTCTTTTGGTTCTTTTCTAATCGCTAGCCACTCTACTATGTCCTTCTATTTCTTAGAACCTCTCTTTAATCTTTCTTCCACTGAAAGACCATCAGAAGGAACACCAAAAACATCGACGAATAGTCACACATTAATGTCAAAACTCACACGCACATTACGCACGCGCATGTGAAGATGCTCAGCTTCTTTGGTAAAGGAGTCAACTAGGGTTAACATTTCGACTATTGTCACATCAGGGGTTACAACTAGAAATAGCTCCATCAATCCAACTTCTTAGATGTCATTGGTTATGACAGCTAGGGCCACTCCATGGAAGAGCCAATGTTGCACTTCTTTTATGTCACCTTAACAAAAAAAGAGATTGCTCGCCTCACATCGAGAAGCTATCACTGTCCCCTCCTGTGATTTCCTAACTATAAACATAAAAAACCAATTTAGACAAAATAGAAAAATAATAAAACCTTATACACTATTCCTACTTATTAAGGTCATACAATTGATCACGATAACATAACTTACCATGTCAAAAGGGCAAAGGAAACACTGGAATTTTCTTTTGTACATCGTCAACAGTGATAGGGCGATCCAAAGTCCACTCCTTGTCCAGCCATCCAGAGTCTCTACACTTAGCGAAGGATATAACATAATAGATAGTATAGTGTTGGATTTCAAATCCTAGTTATCCTAGGACACCGGCACACACATTGCTGATGGAAGTGAATTCCTTTATGGCCATTTCGGCCATAGATAACACGTTTGTATCACCTTGGAGACCATTAGCATCAATAAAAAACCTACATCACAGAATGTAGATAAGTGTTTATACATGACGTAAAATCAAACAATAGTTAGCACATTATAATGCCTTGAAAACACCTACTTGCCTACATAACACATGATGCTAGGTGGATTCTGAAAATATGTCGTAAGATGATGAGCCACGAACAACGTGTTGTAGGCGTGATAACAATCAAGCCTGGGCATCTCTCAGATCCAAGATAAATGCCTCAAACCCTTAACACTTTGTTCACGTTCTATTCCTCTCAAGGTCTTGATTGAGCTATCCACTAGGAATGTTAAGATGCCCTGCATTAATCCAACTAGTAGCATCTCTAGAATGGTGTTAGCTATCTCGACCAGTAGATGTGACCAAATAATTATGCTGAAATTACACAAAAAAAAACTACAGAAACTCCCGTGCACCTTACCAGAACCAAACCGCCTCTTCCCCTACATGAGCATGAGGAGGATGAACATTGGCCATGGGGATATGTAAACAACATAGAATGCCCACACTGTCCAGGATGATCAAGATGGGCTTTAGCATAATCCTTTAAAGTAGAGCGCGCCACCATTAGAAAAAGCAGTTTAGCCATACTAACAATTTCAGAAGCAAACAAATCAAAACAAGGTTCACAAAAAAAATCCATTAAGCAACACTAGGGCTCTCATTGTAACAACTCCCAGAAAGTCACATGTTACACTAGAAGTGCATTACCAAAACTGCCCAAACCCTTGTGACGGTGCAAGGTTTGTTTCTGACAATGACGATAAAGGTAACATCGCATATTACTCTAGCATAACATGCAACCATTACAGGTAAGGCAACAAAACCCCATTTACATTGTGTGAAAGTATAATACCTAGACTCCTGACTAGCTACGTATTATGGTTATACAATATTACCTAGGATCACCCAAACCCTTGCGATGGTGCAAGGTTTGTCTTTGACAATGATGATAGGGGCAATGTTACAAACTCCAGTAGCATAGCTGGCATAGGTAGGTATCGGTACCCAACACAATGCACATCTTTGGAGAAAATACAATTATGATTCCATCACAATGAAAACAACAATCATACAAGAAAGGTGAAAAATGACTTACTAAGTGAGTGGCGTAGCCTCCTGAGTTTTGACTTGAGCCTTTTAAATTTGCCCCAAGCTTTCCTGTACCTCATCAATTCTCGCCAACTTGGCATGTTTGCCTTTAATCTTCAGTGCCATGGTTACACTTGAACAACCTCCAAAAAATCATTTGCTTATGCTTTCTTTCTGCATTAGTTTAGCTCAACCTTGCGATGTTTACAGTTTATTCTCAGGATGAACAGTCTACTTATAAATGAGAGGGTAAAAACTTTCTGTTCTCATGTACGATCAACACAGAACTCTCTTGAAACACAAGTATGACATTTCGACATGAAGCGTGAAGATTGCACCATTAATCCTGTAGATAGCCCATTGATGATAGTCCGAAAAGACCCTAAACTAATGCATAGCTTATCATTTTGTAATCTGGTCGCACTAACTATTGTCTGCACAAAATCCTAAATTAGCTATTTTGACACACTAGAAATTCCACGTTCTACCTTTCATCATAGTTCGTAGAAACCTTATGCTTTCATCTAAGAAACCTGACTCATTATTTTCTTGGAAACTGTGTATATTGTAATGGTTTGCTAAGACCTTAAACTGATAACCTTTCTTTTTTTTAAGATATACCTTTAAAACCTTCTTTCACTTCAACATGTTAACAAAAAAAATGTAACAACTTCTGTTCTTGGTGGTTTTGTAGGTTAGTTCGTAAATGGACAAAGCTTTACTTGCACCCCTAGCCTTGACAGGCCCATACGGGGAAGCTTTTAGACATAATAATCTTGCAATGATAGGAACCGATGCCCTCTTCTGTGATGTAACCATAGTAGCCTTAGAAATATCCCCAGATTGGCCAGAACATTTTTCCTAAACCCTAGACCTGGAGGTTGGTGATGTGACCGAGGATCCCCTCTCTAAGATCCCTGTGGTGATGCAGAAAGGAGCAAACAAAGATCTGAAGGTTAGTTCCCTCCTTGACCAGCAAACGTAGAGCAATATATCTCGAGTACTCCACAACATTATGGTGTTTGCATGGTTGTACGAAGACATGTTAGGTTTAAACCCATGACTAATACAACACAACATTGTGATAAACCCCGGCATTAAAGCGATTAGACATAAAGCACAAAAGATTAAGCTTGAAATCATGTTGGCAGTGTGTGATGAAATCACTAAGCTATACCAAGCTGGTTTCATCCACATGGTTGATTATTTGGACTAGGTGTCAAACATTGTCATTGTTTCTAAGAAAACGGGAGAAATATGCATCTGTATAGACTTTTGCGATCTGAACAAGGCAATGGTTAAAGAAAATTTCCCATTACTAGGTATTGACCAACTTATCGACACAACAGCTGGCCATGCATTACTATCCTTCATGGATGGATTTTTGTGGTATAATCAAATCCGTATTAACCCAGAACATCAACTAACTACAACTTTCATGGTTCCCTGGGGAACTTTCTATTACACCATGATACCTTTTGGGCTAAAAAATGCTAGAGAAACTTATCAACGAGCCATGACATATATCTTTAGTGATTTCCTCTTAGAGAGATTGAATGACTACATAGATGACATAGCTGTCAAATCTAAGAAGTTGAAAGATCACCCAGAAGGCCTAGAGTTAATCCTCACACGATGTCTTAGGCACGACCTATGGCTCAACCCAAAAAAATATGTGTTTGGAGTAAAAACTAGACCCATGTTGGGGTTTGTAGTATCAGAGGCTAGCATACAAGTCGACCCCGACAAGGTTAAGGCCATAGTTAACCAAACACCACCTACAAACCTCAAAGAACTACATGGGTTGCAAGGTAGGTTACAATTTATTAGGAGGTTCATCTTGAAGTTAACAGAAAAATTGCATCCTATGCAACATCTGCTCAAGAAGGGGGTTAACTTCAAATGGACTGAGAACTGACAGCCTGCATTTGACAACCTAAAGAAAGGGCTGCTATATTTGCTAAAGGTTTTTCCATCACAAAGGGATCAGCCTTTCTACATCTACCTGGCAAGTTCAGACATGTCCATAGCTGTGTTATTATGTCAGAAGAGGGACGATGGGTTGGAAATCCTTATATATTATCTAAGTCACTCTCTATTTGCATATGAAATAAGGTATAATGAAGTAGAGTGTAACTGTTTAGAATTAGTCTTTGCACTCAAAAAATGTAGACACTATCTTTTCTGCAGCCAAGTTAACATAATTTGCAAAAACAACATTCTACGTGCAATCACGAACAATATATATGAAAGCAGTAGGATAGCCCACTGGAAAGCCTTCACAGCAGAATTTGATTGGTACTACATTGGTCAATCTTCAACGAAAGGCCAAGTAATAGCTGACCAGCTAGTAACATCACCTGTTAACGATAAGGCCATAATAGAGCTTGAGTTTCCTAATGAACATGTACATTGTTTAAGCCCTGGATCAATAGGCCTTGAAGTAATGTTATACTTTGATAGAGCTTCAACCACCAGAGGTGGTAGCACCACCACCATCATTATGCTTTCTCCTAAGGATGTTCATCCATTGGCTTACCACTTGGCCTTCCCTTGTACAAAAAACGTGGCAAAATACAAGGGGTTTCTTAAGGGACTATTAGTAACTAAGGAACTCAACGTTCAACACTTGGCAATCCGAGGCGATTCAATGCTCATTGTCAATCAGATCATGGAAGTCTACACCTGCAAGGCTGTGCATATGTAGCCCTACTAGAATATCGATAAAGATCTTCTGAAATAATTTGCAACCACCGACATCCGACACATGTCGCGTAGTGAGAACACTATAGCTGATGCATTAGCTATGCTAGCTTTAAATGTGTCATCACATTTGTTTGCCACTTGGCCTAATTTAATGATGAAATGTATAGATCCTATCATCCAAGTAGTGAAAATATCTTCCCTAACTATGGAAGGAACTCTAGAATGGTACGATAACATTAAAGTCTACCTTCTGCATGGCGAACCACTGCATGAGTTAATAGCTGCACAAAAGGATGCAATCCGCAAGTGTGTCAAGTAATACATCATCATCAAAGATAATACTCTCTGTAGATGCTCCTTCAATAGGGTATTATTAACCTACATTAATAGTGACTAATCAAAAAAGATAGTTAGTGAAGTTCATGAGGGACTATGCAGAGGACACATAGCCCCATGAGCCATGGCCACTAAAATTAGATGCTTAGGGTATTACTAGCCATACATTGAGTGAGGCTACCTCGCCAAGGTTAACACATGTGACACGTACTAGTGTTACTCAAATCTGATACAAGTGTCACCAACTAAATTACATATGACATAGATTACCTAGTCATTCCAATAATGGGGACTAGACATCATAGGCCCCATCACGCCTAAGTCTTCCGCAGGACATAGCTTCATTATCACTACCACCAAATACTTCATGAAGTGGGTCAAGGTTATTCCCTTATGCAAGACTATATCCCAACAGGTTTGTCATTTTATCTTGGATAACATAGTAACCAGGTTTAGGCTTCCCATAACTATTGTGACCGATAATGGGTCATAATTTAGTAGTGCCAAAACCAAATCTTTCTATAACAACCTTTGTATTAAGAAATCTTTTTCCTCTCCTTACTATCCATAAGAAAATGGTCAAGTAGAGGCAACAAACAAGGTGGTCACCAATTTACTAAAAGCGATGCTCAGCAGCAATAAGAAACGATGGCATGGAAAGATCCTCTACTTGCTATGGGCCTATCGTAAAACATGCAGGAAAACTACTGGTAGGATGCCTTACAACCTAGTCTACAAATCTGAAGCAATGTTGCCTCTTGAACTATAGGTTCCCTCACTATGTATGGTCCTCTCCATGGTTATAAATGAGACTCAACACAGTGAGTCCAGAATCGTGGATCTAGACTCAGTGGAGGAGAAATGCATCCAGATGCTCAATAGCATCGAAAAATATCAGGATAGGCAGAAGAAGAAACATCATCGCAACCTGCATCAACGACTAATTAAGAAAGGAGATTTCATTCTCAAGTCTGTTCGTGAACTAGTGAGCAAATTATCTACAAGCTGGGAAGGCCCTTTCCTGGTCATCAACGCATACGGCAACGGAGCATTTAGGCTAGCAAACATCGATAGTAACGAACTTCCAAATCTGGTGAATCACACATATCTGAAGTAGTACCACATTTAGACAATAGCTTGGCTCAAATGCAAGGTAACAAACCTCCATTATGACGTAAAACTAGTGCTCTAACAAATGTCCACTACGATGTAAAGTTGGCGGTGTTGTACTTGTCCACTAGAATGTAAAAATGGCATTTCTTGTACATGTCCACCATGACACTAAACTGGCAAGGTTTTTGACCATCCGCCATGACGTGAAACTAGCAAGGTAAGCATCTATCCTCTGAGATGTTAAACCAATACAGACTTGTCCTTGCATCATGACACAAAAATGACAACCACAACACAGTCTACTAAGACCATAATCTAGCTCTCCTGTCATCCGCTATGACGTAAAACTAGCACGCTTTAGTGTGCCCAGAATTTAAACTAGGACCATGGTCTGTTGAGACTTAAAACCAGCAACAACAGTCCACCAGCGCTTAAAACTAAAAATCTACCAACAAACAATCCATGAAGCAAGCAAGTGTGATTATTCTTGCATGAAATCCCTACCTGGCTGGAACGGGTAGGGCGTTGGAATAGACGCAACGCTTCTACCCTCCTAGCATCCTACTGATTTCTTAGGTATGCTGAAAGGCATACTACTAATCCCTCGGAGATGCTGCTACAATGACAACTCAACAAATGCAACTCCTATGGCCAGCTTCACTGCTCGGAGCCCCAAGCAAACTATGGTAATCTGTAGCCTTGGCTACCTCCAGCCTTCATCGTCACCAGATCTTGGCTTAGTAGATTCATCTAACTAGCTCCTTGCCTAGTTAGATGGATAAGATGAATCTGGCTCTCGACGGTGAATTCCTGAGCCGTGATGTGAACAATAGGACTAGTGCCTCTTGCTACGGTTTCTTCTCCATGGACTACACTCTCCTTTTCACTTTGGATGGTACTTGTTTCAACAACCTTCCCAAAAATTAGGGCGATTACTTTTGTTCTCGATTCTTTGTTACATTTTGTAGGTTACTTGCCATGATAGCATTAGTCAAAAATTCGTTCACTGGGAGGGTGAGGTGTCACAACATTTCGAGGTAGCTACATGGACTAGCCTGACTTCTTGGTAGTGTGGAAACTTCCTTTACCCCACCAATCACCTGATCTTACTCTTTCCTGATCCTAGTCTCTACAACTGCCTTTACCCTTTCCTCCTGTTTGTACAGAATGTGAGCATACAGGAACTCTTTCGCACATGATAATCATCCCATCCATGAATTGGCGTAACGTAACTTGACTCATGGAAAGCATCTTTATTTCAAAAAAAAACAAAAAGAGTGGGAAAAGCTAGGAAAAATTGATGAAACACAACTCATCCAGGCCATACGGGCATAACGCAACTCATCCAGGCAAGCCCCGCTTATACAGTACAATAGCGTAACCTCTCAAGAAAACACCCCTGAGAAGATGCCTAATAGCATGTTTGCAAAGTATCTTGCTCATATGCTTGATTCTTCCTCGAGCCTCCCTCCCTCATAATTGTAAAATCCTCTCCTACTTTTTGCATTCTCACCTTCGCACTTCCAGGCTTGATAGAGCAAAATCTGGGTAGTTACTGACGAATGATGTTGGTTTCTTTACCTCTATGATGTTTCGTATTCTTTGTCAACATCTTTTAGGCAAGTCCTCTAAATGTCAACAAATAGGGGACATTGAAACAGCATGAAATTTTAAGACCACAATTATTCAGCATATTCTTGAGGCTTAGGCAAGGATTTGCAACAAGTGGCACATCTTAGCAACTTCTCTCTTTTCAACTAAGGGACTCCTACACTACACTACGCAACTCAGCATAGTGGACTCTAGGAGAATAGAACAAAACAAGGGATGCATAGCAACAACACTCTAACTTCGCAAGTTAGTCATGTTCAAAACTTTGACTTTTTGGGTGATACGCTGCATTATGCTATGGAGCGTAACGCAGCGTAGCACAAGCAGCACAGTCGATATAACAAGGATAAAAAAATTTAAGTAGTGGCGGTCATTACACCATGATATGCTTCCCAGCATATCACAACATATTCATAGAATAGTTCACTCAATGTAAGAGATAAAGTCAAATAAACTGTCTTCTTAAAGGGTAGTTATGCTATACTACGCTTCAGAGCATAACACAGCATAGCGCCACAAGATTCAGCTAGAATACACCAGGTAAACGACATTTTGTGGGTTTAGGACATGCATCATCTAAACCACATTTTTCTCCTAACCCTAATCTTATAAATACCCCAGTGAACAATGCTTAAATGGTGAACAATTGTTGGAAATTTTTGACAATATTGGCAAAATATTGGCAAGACGATGAAAAGAGAATCAACGGTGATAGAGGGAAGCTTTTGACCGAAGACCTCAACTTAGTAGACACTTTGCTTCAAGCCTGACTCCCTTGAACCCAGATTAGCTAGAACAAGGTAGACTAGCATTTTCTTGCTTACTCTCTAATTAGCTTCTTGTTGGTGGCGGAAACTTCCTCCAAACCAAACTTTGCTTGTAAATCCCATTGCATTCACCATATTTATCTATAAGGAAGATTCCAGATCTCAGGATAGTGCATGTGTTAGATTCAATTCATTACACCTTGGTTACATTGAATTCTACAATAATTTCATATAATTTACATTGCTTTCATTGCCTCCGAGATCCGATATCAAAGTGGATCTCATTTTCTCATAAATTGATAATATATTCCCATGTCAAATAACCACTTCATCATATAATTATTGACAAATTTACTAATTACGTAAGTCCCTGTCTGATCAAAAAGACCATTCAGGGCACCACGGATTCATTCTCTCCAGCACGGCCCTCACGGGGATCCAGGGTTAAAACTGTGTACATGGAAATCCCCTTGGTGTTTCCAGCAACTGATATTTTCCATCATTACTCCTATGACTTATTTTCAATTGTTATGCTAGTTATGCTTCATAGGGTAGCAGAGTAGCATGAATACCCACTCACTACACTATGTTATCCTACACAGCGTAGTAGCCACCTTTAAGAGAAATCTTGTTCAAAAACTAAAAATACTCCTCTGAGGCTTCCCAAGACAAGCTACTTTAGCAACCAGCAATTACACTTTTCATGTTAAAGGAGCCTGAGACTTCCTGGTTTAATCCCTAGGGCACTTTTTATCTTTTAGGTCCTTACTAGGTTGTGCTACACTATGTAGTGTAGCACAGCATAGCCGTCAGTTTGGGATGAATTTGAATCACAACCTACAATGTTTTATCAGGAGACATTGATTGGGACCTGAGGGTGAAGTGGGAAAAGCATTCTTGGAGGTTGAAGCATAGCCAAGTGTAATTCTTTTGCTAGAACAACTTGATGGAGGATCTTCTTGCATTATCACCCTGCTACCCTATGCTATGCTGTGTAGTGTAGCACCCACTTTTGCCTGAATTTTAACTTACTTTGCAAGTTTTTTGTCATGGGATCTTAGTCATATTCTGAGGTGGTAATAGATCAATAATTTTTCATGGTAGAAGCATGGGAAATTTTATTTTCCATGTCAAGACAATTTGAGAGAAGATTTTTTCATGCTAGGGTCCTACTATGTTGTGCTACGCTATGTAATTTACTCGATTTTTCTATGTCATACTAATCACACTTTAAGGATAAAGTAGGGTATGCATCTTTCAAAAAAAAATATCTGTGAATTGCATTTTCTGTGTCTGATCTAACACTTGCAACATTTTTAACACGACATGGCCTACTACACTATGTAGCATAGCGTAGCATAGCAGGACTCATAGTTAGAAAATTTGTTGAACTATTTAGTCCATCCTAAGTGCTAGTTTTAAACAAACTGGCCTCATGATTGGATGCTACGTTGACTATGCTGCATAGGATGGAAAGCAAGCTCGAAAGTAGCTTTGCAGGTGTTTGGACTTCTAGGGTGCCATGTTGTCTACGTAGTCTAGCGTGATACCGTGCTTGTAGAGATCCTCACCCAAATTTTGGGACTATGCTGAATCATGAGTTCCAAAGTTAATGGTGTTTCAAAATCCTTAGTTGATGATTTTCTATATTCCCATAGCTAGATTGAGCTTCCTCTTCATCTACTCCATATCCTCCTAGTTATGAGATGTCTTCACATGAGATATGTAGTCCATGAGCGATAATCTAGGATATTTCAAATTTATAAGGCTAAAAAATGCTTCAAAAGCTATTATTGCCTCACTTTCGTAGTAGGAAAAGGTATCTAATATGTATATATGAGCTTCAGAAGGTTGAAAATACATTGGAAATGGCTAAAATTGACATTTTCATGGCTTTTTGTATGGAAATAGCCCCAACTACTCTGGAGCCAATTTTAGTAGACATAGTAGCTAGCATAGTCACTACCAAGATCTATTAGAAGTACAACATTGGAATTGTTAGAATTTCCATTTTTCAACAATATCCAATGTAGTGATTCTAGGTCAACAACAACCAACATAGACAATATTCTCAACTAGGCATGGCACTTTCCAATAGATTCCACCATTTCCATAGTTTCTAAATTTTTGCATATTTTCTACTACTTTTGACATTTTCCAACAACCTCAACATACTCCACCAAATCCAATGTAGTAAGAATGATTCCAACATAGTTACAAAAGTCCATGTATTATTTATAGTAAATGGATGGGTTTTCTGGCTATAGCTCATTTCAAACTTACAATCAATGGAAACTACATTGAAAGTAGATGACCATTGATCAAGGACAACATAGTAAGGATGATACAAAATAGTCACAAAATTCCATTCACTATTTATACCAAATAGATGAGTTTTGTGGCCATAGTCCATTCTAGAGTTACAAAAAAAGTAACTATTCTAGGAGAGGATGACCATTATAACTTGCACATTGACATCAATCTATCAACAATCATGGTAGTTGTGCATAGGTCTAAAAATAGAAACCATACCTGAAAAAAATCCAATTTCAACACCATTTTTAGTTTTCCAAATTTTTTCATATTCAAAATTTGGCATTTTTCATAGTCTTCACAGTTCCAATTTTCAACACATTACAACATTTTGGTACTTTGTAACCTTTCATAGTAATTCCACTTTCACAATCACCAAATCACATTACAACCTCACTTTGTAGCATTGTTTACTAGTAGAAACTAGTACTACACTAGGCACAAAAACTCCCAAATAGCTTCCATGCTTTAAAATTACAATACCAATGTCATTCTCATATTGTAGACCTTGGTGGACCCCAACGAAATGTTACTAAAAACCAAATTTGGAAAGAAACTAGATCATGAGGTTGTAGTAGGATGTAGCCTACCTTCTTTGATGAGCTTTCAGCTTTTGCAAGGAACTTATTGTGCTTTTGGCATAAACCTAAACTTCATGAACGTATATTCTTTATTTTTTATTAAGCTTATTTTTCATGTTGTGCAAACTATACTTTACATTTTCGTTTCTATACTTATTTTCATTTTGAATCTACAATTGGAATACCATTTTTTCTTCATTTTTAAAGTTATTTATTTTTCCATTTCACCATTTATATTTATGTTTACATTTTTATTTTCATTCTAATTTCTAATTTTATCTACGATTATGTTTACGTTTTCATAGCCATTTCTATTTACATTTTGTAAGTCCTTGGGTGATAAGCAAGATCATCCAAGGTATCTTGAATCTCATTTTTTAGAGGCCCTTGGGATTCAGGGTTGAAACTATTTTGACATTTAGGTCTTTTAGTTTTCTAATTTCAACAACCAAAATTTATAGCACCATTAGTTTTCTAGCACTAGAAGGAGGACCTCCATCCAAATTCTTCATCATAAACCCACTTTAGCCATTTCTTCCAATTCCAAGCCTTCTACATTTCTATCATTCTATCATTCCATCATAACAATTTTTGTTATCAAACCTTGTTTCACAAGCCTTGGTGTAGTAGTAGTAATAGAGTTTGGTTTTGCTACAAATTTTCCATCTACTACAACATCCATTCCATTCAATGTTGTTCCAATTATGACACCGATTTTCATCCAGTAGGTAAACCACTTTTCCTTTCTCCCATTTTCACTACTTAGCAATTTTTTTCCACTTCCTTTCTATTTTTGGTTTACTACATTAGTAGATTGTTCCACTTACTATTTCTTTACTAAAAATAATAAAAATCTAAAAACTCAATTTTCAACATGTCATTTCAACAATTAACAAAGTTTTCTTTTAACTTCACTAATGACATGTCTAGATAATGTGCTATGAAGCTCTATGACCCCAAAGACCCTACTATTATTGAATATAGCAAATCCTTGCAACTAAGGGGGTGAAGTCCTAAGTTCTTAGTGATAAATGAGGATCATTAGAACTATATTTGTGCCATGATCTAGGCTATGATGCTAGCTTCATGAATGGAATTAAAAGCCAAAATGGAATATGAGCTCATACATTGCAATGGAAAAGAGTATATTCCCTCTTTATATGACCAAATACCTCTTACTGACACTTACACATGCATCCTACCTTATCTAATTTAGATGGATGCAGAAGAAGCAAAAGTAACTTCTAATGGACAACCAAAGGAAGAGGACAAAGTTAGAAAAGAATCTAAACATGATAACCTCTTAGGGAAACTCTTCCAATAAGAAATCCCCAAGACTATAATGCCTACCTTCATACCCTTTACTTCTTCCACTAGACACATCCTAGCACCTTAGTCCCCACCTTACCTAATCATGATTGGACACACTCATGTTATAGTTATGCATCAAACACAATCAGCGTTATAGTCTACAAAGTTTCACTTTTCCATGTCATTTGCTACATAACCTCAATCTATGTAGTCATCATTGATGGTTATTATCATCACTAACCCCACTACCATCCATATGGGATCGACAATGCGATCCCAAGTGACCTAGGAATCACACACCCCCTTGTTCCATTTGTGCCCCAGATACTAGTGCAAATATCCTTTTCTTTGTTTAACCCAGTTGTCACTATAGTAACTCATCCCCTCCCCTTAGTACCCCAACTAATAGGAAGACTATAGACATCATAGTTTATACCTCAACCCTTCATCCAAATCCCACAACTAATAGGGACATCCCAAGGACTATATTAAGCTTCCCAAATGATCCAGGAATTAATTGAGAAGCTTAAAGCCTCAATATCCAAAATTGTGAAGATAATGGACTTTTACAAGTATAATCCCATTAATCCTATGATCCCATCCCTAACTCTTTCTCCTAGTGCCCCTATGCTTTAGTTCACCGAGTACAATGGTGAAAGAGATCTAAATGCTCATCTGATTACCTTCTACTCCAAGTGCTTAAGGTTGCAAGTGTGGGCACATACAATTATGTGAATCTTCCCTATGTCTCTAGTGGGAAAAGCACTTGATTGGTAGCTTGCCTTTCCAAGAGGATCCATATTTTCTTTGGACAAAATAATATTGCAATTTGTTAACTATTTCAAGTATTACTTGAAACCTAATACCATGCATGATCAACTAATGAAGGTCAAGCAAGGATCCCTTGAGCCAATGTAGAAGATCATCCAACGATGGAATGCTTTGCTCAATGAGATACCAAAGTTGATAGCTAAAACAAATCTGTTATCTATTTTCAAGGTGGACGTTAATGACTTCATGAAGTCAAGATTATATTATCTCAATCGACAATATCTTAGTTAAGGATTTTTCTATAATAAGAACATAGAATATGCTACAGAAGGTAGCCATGATCCTACCTACATGGCATATAAAAATCAACATGGACATAAATATAAAGAGAAGGGTAGACAAAATAATCTAATAGTATCAAGAATGACTAAGAAGAGTAAATTAACTAACCAAGGGCTAAAGACTAACCAACCTAGGGTCCCTACTGCCAATAATAATGGTCAACCATCTACCTTTGGGACCACTACATTAGCTATGTCTAGGACTAACTTCACATAGAATGATTTCTCAAAATATACCAAGTTACCCCTTAAGTCATGAAAGCTTCTAGACCAACTATTGAAGAGTAGTAGGATCCAATACAAGTAGATGACCTTGATTACCCATAAGAGGCATGATAGGTTATGTGAAATAGCAAAAGACCCCACTTGAGAAACTAAGGATGACCCTCCAGTGCCTAAGTATTTTAAGCTCAACCATTTCTACCATCATCATTAATTGTGAGATCATGATACTAATATTTATCTTACACTTAAAGATGACTTGCAAAAAATTATTGATAAGGATGAACTAGTATTAGACACTTCAAACCTAGTTAGGCCTCAGAATTAGTTGATGCATGTATATAAGGACCCATTGAATTCTAACAACAGTTCATACATTATATTAGTGTTTAATGTTGATGACAATCAAATGCCTATGAGGAAACTATTCATGATTCAGGTACCCCCTCATAAAAAAAGGGGTCCTTCAACTTATTCAAGCTTAAAATCCCCTTTTGTTGTAAAGATACAATCATGAATGCCCCCTAAGAAGCCTTTTCTCATTAGGGTACCCAAGGCCTTTACAACACAACTTGCCCCAACAACACAATAACAACCACTCATGGTGGTCAATGCAATAGCTTTTTCCTTAAAACTAAATAGGGATAATAAGAAATCCTTAACCAAAAAATGGAAGAAGGAAATGTAGAAAGCCAAGAACAGAAATGATAACTAGTCCAAGTCAAGGAAGTGAGTGTACCCACCAAAGCCAACTCCCATCTCATCTGTTCTCATGACTTCCATGAGCTAGGATGCTTTAATAAGTAAACCATGGGAGGAACCAAAACTCTAAGAAGGAAAAAGAGAGGGTAGGCCACAATGAAAATCCAATCATGAAGTTCATATTTTGGGGTGCATGGAGAAAGTTAAAAATGACAAATCAATGATTAACTACAAACACTTCCTTAATGCAATGGAATAGGTTAAGTAGTTGCTTATACAAAAGAATACAAACTTGAGCTTGTATGACCTAGTCATAACTTCTATTGCCCATTGTGAGGCATTGGTTAAGATGTTGATCTTCAATTCTATTAGTAATGATTTCCTCACTAATGAAAAGTCTATTCATGTAGTCATGATACCCTATTTGTCGAAGGAATCAAAGTTAACATCACTGATGTTTCATGATAGTGAAATTAAGATAAATCCCCAAAATTGGAAAGTAACTAAGGATCCTCTCTTTATAACCATATGGTTTGGGTGATATGAAGTACATAGGGTACATGTGGATGATAGGAAAACAACCAATGTTATACCTCATACCATCGTTGAATACTTGGGCCTAACAGAATACATGCAACATATGTTGACTTCATCCCTTAAATCCTTTAACAGATCACAGGTTGTGATCAAAGGATTTATTTCTCTAGATTTTTTATTAGGGGAGAAATTCACTATAATGGTAGATTTCTTGGTAGTAGAAGAAATACTAGGATTCAACCTCATCCTAGGAAGACCTTGCTTAACCCAATTATAAGTTGTATCTTGACCTATTTACCAAGAAATCCACTTGCCTTATGAAGAAGGTGAAATCAGTATCCATAGTGATATGTGACCCCTTTAGCTATTAACAATTTTAATACAGAATATAAGTCCAAAGTGGAGTTTTAGAAAGAAGCTCCTACCATTTGCCACAAAATTGAAAGGAGTGATAGAGCAAAAGAGATCAAAGTAAATAATGATAAATGCATCAATGAGCTATGGGGAGAACTCCCCTTCAACATTGTCAATGAAGGAGATGGAGAATACAAACTAGTGCAAAACAAACCATATATATTTTCTAATCTCTGAAAGATTAGGAAACACATACATAAGTGATATATGCTCTTGATCCTTCTTACACCATATGCACTCATAACCATATAACTATATGTACTTATAGCTGGATAGCCTAGTTTATACTTTATTTATTTTTTTATTACCTTGTTTTCCTTTAGGTTGAATGATTTATTTACCTCTTAAGGTTTACCTTTGTTTTAATTTCTTTTACTTTTGAAGCCTTTTTATTTTTTCTCAAAAATCCCAAAAATATCATAAAAATTTTTAAATTGAAATATCCATAAAAATTTATAAAACATGAAATAACAAAAAATACACATATTCTTTTACATATCCTATGGCTTTCCATGGCCTTAATAGGAAAATACCACATGGCCTACCATTGTCTAAAACTAGCAAACAACCATATATCTCATTTTTGCTTTAGTTTATGACTTTGTTACATAATCACTTTAACTTTCTATTGCATGACAACCAAGTTTAGCCAACATAGCCTTTAGATATAAATTACAATGTATAACCGTAACATAAAAAAAAACATAATCCTAGAACATTACAACTAGAATTAAAATTTAAAATTAAAATTAAAGTTAAAATGTCCATAACATCATAACCATGGCCACATAACATGGTGAATATGTCCAAGTAATAAAATGTTCAAACAATAAATTGTTTTGGCTAACACTATTCATACATCATCATCAACATGAAATCAAAATAACTAAAATTGAAAGAAACCTAATGGAACTAAGTAGCATCTATAAGAGTGGGTGAGGGATCATCTCTTCCTTCACTATTGAGGCCACTGCTATCATCTAGTTCTTGTGACATGAGAACACAAAACTAATTAGTAACTAATGCACATCAAAGTAAAATGAATAACTTAAGTAAAAATAACAAAAAAGAAAACCAAAGTAAAAACAAGCTAATCTGATATGGTTCAAGTAATATGTGTTCTTTAGGGAAGCTCTAAAGGCCAACCTATACTTGATGAAGTATTTGATCTTTAAACATGTTATCATAGTTTGTGTTCCCAAGATTAATACCCATGAGGATATTAGTCCTGTCAATGTCAGTCCATGTAAGGGGCTCATGAGAGAACATTATGATAGTTTCCTCCCCTAAGGTAGTAGTGACCTAACAAGTAGGAGAGTTGGCTACAAGCATGTTCTTCACAAACATCTTATAGACTTCCTCTACATTGATATCCATCATGAATATGTCTAAATTCTACCACACTATAGACTCCTCCTATAGCCATTTAAGGTAGGCATCCCATTCATCTTTGTACATCATTTTATGATGATTTTGTGTATGATCCCACTCAAGGACCCAAGTGTATTAATATTTTTACTCACCAATCCTATGGTTCATTAGATCAATTTAGAGCTTCTTTTCTACCACCTCTCTAGTGAGGGCAACTGATGAGTGGTGAGGTACCCCTACACTCAACCATACAAATACGAGTGTTACACATGCAATCCAGTCAAAGTCTATAGACTAAGTGCCTACAAACCTCATGGAACACTTAAGGTTAATCATTCGTTATCTTCCTAGACTTACTTGTATTTGCCATGGTTGTATGGTTAAGTAAGTCTAAGGTATATGATTTTTCTGTCTTTTCTATTTTATCTCCTATGCTAATGAGGTGAAGGGTGAAGAGACTAATTAACTAAATTTACCTAAATAAATAAGCCTTAATTAACCTAGCATCAGTATCTGTTCCCCCTTACTGTTCACACCTTGAACCAATGAAACCTTGGTTAGCAAACGCTAGTCGTTGCTGGGATCACCAAGCATGATGCACCTGCTCGAAGCAGTTGTACTGAATGCACTTAACAAAGAGAGAAGGGTGGAGAGATATTTAATTAACTAATAAAGCATTTAAATGATAAATGATAAATAAAAATAATTAAAATACTATTTAGCCTATTCCATGAATTTCAAGGTTTATCCAAGAAGTTCTCCTTTATTTCCGTATACAAACTTATGTTCAAGTACAATATTTGCTCGAATAAAGATCCGTTTACTTTGGAGCTCCTACTGCGGGCACATGGAAATTATTTCATCTCTGGAGAGGTAAAACTGCTAGAGTTTCTCTATGGTCTAGGCATAAAATCAGAAACAAGGGATAGCCACCTATTATTTATAGATTTGATGGCACATTGCGATATTGAGTATGCGATATCACAGGGGAAGACACAATATCATGTACGCGATATCACAGGGGATGCGATATTGCATACGTGATATCACGTCCCATGATACCCCCATGACTAAATAAAAATGCATCCTCGATTTCCTTACAAAATATTGGGACAATATGGGATTATTGACTCAAATGAAACTAATGGTGAATAGAATGACATGTGTACGGGTCATCATTACAAGACAAGACAAAACTGGTGTTCATGATAACAGGAGTGAACACTTTATACATTTTACACTAGGCCTCATTTGGCAGCTGAGAAAGATAGAGAGAAAGAAGTTTTGCTACTGCCAATGCCAAGATTATGTCTTTCATTGTCCATCCGCAAGCGTTCCATCCATCTCATTCTTTGCATAGCTGCTTCAGCACCATTCCATTCCAAGTGTTCCTTCTAGATCTAATTCATTGTTGCATGATTTTCATTTGCGTACACAACACAGTATTTATATTAGCAAGGGTAAATGAATCATGATGTAATTGATACCTTGTTTTGATGAAAGGTCCATTGGCTAAGTTGTGGTATGGCTAATACGGATCTAGAGATATCATAGTGGTGACTACTGAAGGTGTAGGGGTTAGGAGAAAATTGAAAAAATTTGGGTTTGGACCCTGATGACTAAGAGCGAACTACCGGTAGTGATAGAATGGAGAAAGAAAAAGAAAAAGAATAAGAAAGATGAAGAAAAATAGACAACTATAACATCAATGAAATGGATGTCAAGATGGAAATGAACAAAATAAAGTGGATTGCAAAAATGTTAAGGGAAAGAATTTAACTAGTGCACCAAATAGGAATGTTAGTGGATCCTCCCCAAAGTAGGTTCATGCCTTTAATGCCCTAAAAAATCCACATTCAAAGAGTTAGTAGGCTCTAGGAATGTCATTTGAAACAAGATTTAAAGTCTTAACCATAATAATTTACCAAAAATAAACGAATGTATCAACCAAAATATACACTAATGATACAACCAGCAATGAGGTGAACAATGGAGAGAAGGATGGAGAGAATAAAATGGAATGGAATCCCAAGAACAAGATGATGTATAGCCCTTTATGTAGTTCATGGTTAATGTGACTTTGTAGATCCCATTGCAAGTCTGGCTTTAAACAAATCACTTATAGTGACTTCGCACTAATGCATTTGGCGAATCCATCCTCTTGAAGTAACAAGAATGCCTTCATCGAAGAGCCACCACCATTTTGATGAAATGAAGGAGGAGAGAATGGGAATCAAGAAGGGCCTTAGTTAGAGGGAACATTTTTGTTTTAGTTCCATAACTAGTTCTTGTAGCCCAAATGATTATTTCATCTAAGGGGTGTGCTTTGAATTCTCACTTTCTCTTTTTATGTTTTTGTTTTATGTGTTTATGCATGAGAATCACACCATGCAAGGACTTTGTTATTTTTATTCACTCAGCTTCCCAATAATTATGTAATTTCCAAACGGTAAGAAAACTCAATAATAAAACATTCAAGCACCAAAGAGAATGGCCAACACAAATGCATCAAGTTCCCTTGAAGTCACACCCTTTTGAAGCCTTGAGTCCTTCCTTAGTTTGAGAAATACCCAGTCACTGATTCATTAATAGTTCTTATTTAGAAAGGAACTATACATTTCCAAGCTGAGAGAGACCATAGAACTGGTGGATGTATGGATGAAGTGGACTTATTGCCTGTCATATCAAAAGACCCATACCTTAGTATCAACATCATGAATTAAAGGTAAAAACCAAACATTAGCAATCAATAGGAAAACAATTCATGCCATCATTAAGAAAATGGATAAGTCACAAACACACACACACAAAAGGAATGAAAAAGTATGAACAACGTTGTAAAACAAAAAAGAAAGAAAAGTTAAAGAAATTTTTAAAACAAAAATTTGTAAAACAAAAATGTGTAAAAAAAATGTGTAAAGAACTGAGGGCCTTGATTTATTAGCACAGGTGACCATCTCCCCCATGATTGAATGGAAAGGGAGAAATTTGAAATAAGGAGCGTGACTGTTCTCTATCAGAGGTGTACTTTGCACTGGCTATTCTTGGTTCATGGAAAGGTTTGGTTTATTGCACATTGATCAGTAATTTCTTATTAGGGGTTTCAGGCTTGTATATTGTCATGGCTCCCAAGGGAAAGTTCGTATGGATAATGTAGGGTCCTTCCCACAATGTTTGAAATTTCGTACATTGTGGCACATGCGTGGGGTTCTACTAAAGGGCCTTGTCTCTTGGTTGGTACTTAACCCTTCGAATTTTTAAGTCATGACGGTGTTTGTTATGTGCCTTGTGTATCTCATTTTATGACAGGGCAACCAACCGATTCTTGCCTAGCACGTTTAGAGACACCAATATTTGTTTTTGTGCTAGATCAAGGTCAAGGTGGAGGTCACATGCCATGGAAAGTGTATGGAGCTCAGTTTGAATTGGAAATTTTTGGAGTTTTCTATACACCAACTCATAGGGAGAGTAGCTTGTAGGAAGTTTCCAAGTGGAGTGGTATGCCTAGAGAGCATCGTTCAGTTTCCTACTCTAATCTCGCCTAAATTTGCTAATTGTTATCATTAATATTCTCATAATCTCCCAATTGGTGACCTCGGATTAGCCATTAGCTTTGGGGTGATAAGGTGTGGTCAATTTATGTTCAACCCCTAAGTGTTGCATTAACCTGGAAAGGTTGCACTCGTAAAATGTGTTCCATTATCAGAGATGAGTGCACGCAGCATACCAAAACTATTTATGATTTGTTGTTGTACAAATCATGTAGCTGTAGATGATGTGCAATCTATTATAATAGCTACTTCAGCCCATTTGGTTAAATAGTCAACAACAACAATGATATAAGCTTTCCCATTGGACATCGATGTAATAGGCCCCATAAAATCTATTTCCCAAATGTCAAAGGGTTCCAAGGGTTAAATCCATTATTGCAGACCTGCCATTCTAGTAGTCACTCCACCATCCCATTGATAGCACTCACAGGATTGTACAAATTGATGGGCATCGTGAAATAGCATTGGCCAATAATATCCTAGAAGTAGGATCTTAATGGCCGTTCATCTCCCTGTATAGTGGTCCCCACAGGGACCCTCATGAGCATCCTTGAGAACTCTTAATTGATCCTCATCAGGTACACACCATCAAACCAAGCCATCAGGATAGAATTTATAGAGTTGTCCCTCGATTTCCATGAAGTATTTGGTTTGGTGAAGAAACTGTTGCTTCTTTCTAAAATCCAACCCCTGTGGTGTTTGATGGAAAAGGAGATAAGTAAGAATGCTAGTATACCAATTTTTCTCCATGGGTTGGTTACTTACTACACCGACACAGAGGGTTTTGTTAGGAAAATGATCAGATATGGCATATTCATCCTCTTTTTTATCCCAACGCAATTGAGATAAATGATCAACAACTATGTTCTCGATGCCCTTTCGATCTATTATTGTTAAATTGAACTCTTGACAGATTACCAACCAACATATAATACAAGGGCTAACCGTTGGCTTGTTCATAAGGAACTGAATTGCACTATGATCTGTATGAATGTACAACTTGTAGCCCAACACATAGTGCCTAAATTTGTCGAGTGTAAACACTACAGCCATTAATTCCTTTTTGGTAGTTGTGTAGTTGAGTTGTGCACCAGAAATACTCTTACTCACACAGCGGATGTAATAAGGGTGTTTTTGTTCATCTAACTATGTTAGTATGGATCCTAAGTCATAATTAGATGTGTCGGTTATTATATGAAATAGTATAGACCAGTCGAGGGCTTGTAGAATAGGGGTTTCCACAAGTATTTATTTCAGATTTTGGAATGCTTGTTCACATTCCCTGGTCCATTCGAAGGGTGCATCTTTCTTCATTAATCTATCAACGGTTTGGAAATCTTGGAGAAGTTCTCAATGAATCTCCTATAGTAGCCAGTGTGTCCAAGGAATGATCAAATATCTTTGACCATTTCTGATTGTCGAGTGATTCCATGGATAACCTTAACTTTTTACGAGTGTACCTCTATTCCTAATTGCGAAATATTATGCCCTAGCACTATGTCCTCTTGAACTATCAAATGGATTTTTTGCTAGTTGAACTTTAAATTGTTTTCAACACATAATTTCAACACTTTCTCTAACTATTCTAGGACTTGACCAAATCTTTTCCCATAAGTGGAGAAGTTGTCCATAAATACTTCCACTCTGTTTCCTATCTGTTGTTGAAATATGCTTAGGACTAAACATTGGAATGTGGCGGGGGCATTGTACAAGCCAAATGGCATTTTCTTATATGCAAACGTTCCCCAGGGACTGGTGAAAGTTTTTTTGGCTTGATCTTCTAGTGCTATTCGTATTTTATTATATCCACTATACCCATCTAGAAAACTATAATAGCGATGTCTTGCCATAGTGTCCAAGACTTGGTCGACGAATGACAATGGAAAATGATCTTTGAATGTTGCCATGTTCAGTAGCCTAAAATCTATACATACCCTTTGTTTGCCTCCCTTCTTAGGCATGATTATTAGAGGAATAACCCATTCACTATCAGCAATGGGATATATGAACCTGGCCTTGAGGAGCTATTCTATCTCTTCTTTTACTACTTGTTTAAATTTCAAGTTCAATCGCCTCTATGGTTGCTTTCTAGGCTTCATGGAGGGGTCTGTGTAAATCCTATGCTAGCATATCCTAGGTTCTATTCTAGTTAGCTTGGGATATGACCAGGTGAAGTCTTTTAACCATTTATTGATTACTTTTAATAGGCTTTCTTTTTTCTTCCAGACAAGTTTTATGTTGATAATTACTAGTTTTCCATTTTCAAGGATCATGTATTCCAAACTGGTGGGCAATTGTTTTAGGTATAGGGGCTCTTGTATAAATTCCTTAGGAATATCCAACTTCCTCCAATTAATATTTTTAAAGTTAAGGGCTGGAAGTTGACAACGAACTTGCTCTAGTACGTCTGTGCTTTCAATGTAAGCACTAGTTATCCCCTCAGTTAGTTCCATGCATGTTATCGAGTTGCTCTCTTGATTTTCCATCAGCCACTAGGTGTTTTCTTATTGTGTGGCCACTACATATAGGCACTTTTGTATGTCAATATCTTGTGCACACCTATTGCATGCAAGAAATATTAAACTTCACATCACCCATGATTTCTACACATAATGGCACCCTATCTCACTATATGCGATGCATGGAACTCTCTTCCTCTCAATCTTCCCAAAAGTATTTTTCTTATATATTTCTAGGGAAAGATTGTGGATTCCAAGGCATGCATCTATTGTACTTAGCCATGCCCTTCCCATTATTATTGGGAAATCCCCTTTATCATTATTTATTTATATCACTAGGAAATCAACTTGGTATGACCAACTAGCCACGGTGGTAACAATGTCCTCAACCTATTCCAAAGAAATAGTGATGGACTGGTTAGCCATATCTAAGCAAATATTTCTTTTCTTGAGTGGAGGTAGGTTCCAGGTTTTATACAATTCTTGTGAGATTAAGTTTACTCTGGAGCCTGAGTGAAGAAGAGCCTTATGAGGTTTAGTCCTAGTGACCTAAAGATAAATTAGGGGGCTCCCAAGATCAAATAATTTCTTGGGAAGGTGGCTTACCTTAATAGAGTCGGTAACGGTATGTGTTAACATAACCATGTGCATTGGGTAGGATTTTTAATTTGAAGGGGGTCCTGAATATTTATTTGGTATGGCAGTGTTTAGATGTTTAACCACTTGCAAGGGTGAGGGCTTAGTTGTATTTTTGGTTCTGAAGAAAGATCTTTTTGGCATTGGGTTGTTATGGTTCAGTTGGAAATACCCTTGGCATTATTGGAGCAGTTGGTGGTGGAGCTAACGACGTGAGAGGTGCAGATGGATTTGGAGGATGGTATACATGTGGAGTGTCCCTTTTGGGAGAGGGAATCTGATAATATTTCCAAACTAGGTAGTGATGTTGTGGAGTTTTGTGACCCATGGAGTCACTTGGAGAAACTAGCTGCTGCACGTAATAGCCATACGGATCTGGTTTCCGGCAAGGGTATTGTTGCCTACGCTATGGCATCCCCCATGACTATGGGTGTTATCACTGCTGGTGTTTCCTGATAGGTTGTGTTGGCATTCCACTTGGATAATATGTTAATGATTGGTTGAACTACCTTGGGTTACCTTTGGGATAAGGTAACCTTCGGGGTGCCTGCCGTTTGTTAAGTCTTAGCTTGAGTGCCTACACCCTAGACTCTTGTAGATGTGAGATGATTGAGCAACATCCATTATGATGTTCATATTGGTAGATCTCCCATCCACCATCATTGTCTGTATCTAAATCTACAAACTTATTGAATATATTCATTTTTCCCTTACCCTTGTCATGTGCATGGCCTAAATCTCTCTGCCTTTTCTTGCGCTTGTTACTACATCATTCCTCCTTAGATTCCTCTACAATCTTTAGGACAGTTTCAATTTTACTGTGTAAGGAGCTTCATATTTCATCTACCTTACCTGATACTTCCGTTATTAGCTTTTGAAGCGGTAAGATTTTTCTATTCACCAACTCTTCGAGTGGTGACTCATCCTCTTCATCGCAAAATCTCACTCCCCTCTTCCAGAGGGAAGGATCGCAGTTATATTCTTCCACACTTTCTCTTTCTCGTGGCTCACCTTCTTCTTTAGCTACTTGCTCCAACAATCGATAAACTTCATGGGATCTAAGTTTTGATAATCTCCCTTGAGCATAAGTCCCAAGGGTTCTCCTAGTTTCGTACCTTCGCCCATCTACGATGTGGCGTAGTTGATCCCGTTGTGCATAATCATGGCCCAAGAATAGATGTAGAAATGCATAGTAGTAGCCCATGATAGCATCTAAGGGTTCATGATTACCTTTCTTCCACCCTTGGATCTTCTTACGCAAGTTAGACACTCTGGAGTATGTTTGATATTTATCATTGAAGAGTTCTAAGATCTTACACCACCTCCTAATGATTTCTAGTTCTCAGGACCAGTACCAACTCTCTGCTTCCTTTATGAGTATCCTAGGAAATAAATTTAATTTTTTCCACTCATTTTCTATGTTCTTCAAGGTGCAGGCATCGTGGAATGCCTGTAAATGATTTCGTAGATCAGCATTGTATCCCCCTTCAAAGCGTGGGATATTGTTCATATCTAGTCTCTTGATCCAACTATCGTTTTGATGCCTTGTTCATATTCTCACTTCCTCTGTGATGGAAAGTATGGGTTCATCATGATCATCTCTCTCATGATGTCTATGTTGTTCCCTACTTTCCGTTCTTTCATTCCTAGACTCTCTAGACTACCCTCATCCTCTCTCTCGCCTCTCTCATTGAGGTCTCTCATTTCTCTTACCTTTATCCTCACTGTTATGCTCTTTATGACTATGCCCTAATGTGGAAGGAGAGGGTGAATGATGTGATGAAGGGGAAGAAGAAAGAGAGCCATTGCCATGGTGATTTCTCCTACCATCTCTTCTGTGGCTATGGCCTTGATCATGATGATGATCAGAATTCTTGTCCTTGTCATGTGTTTTTTTTCCCTTAGTGAATAGTTGGCATTCACGAGCATCAGAACCAGGGTTGTGTATTGTGGATCATAGGTTCTGATACCCCACCTCCTCACTATCATTAGGACAGGGAACATCATTTGATGGAGAACCCATTATAAGTGGTTCACCATCTCCAATTTCTCTTAGGACATGCAAAACCCCTTTGCCCTTCAACAATGTATGGTGGCTCTCCTACCTCGAGTCCCTTAGACATTTTGTAGTTATGACATATCTAATGTATAGCTGTGTCATGCCTATCTGTGCTAGAGCACGGAGAAGCATGTCAAGGACTGCCCGATCCAATGGTAATACTATGTTACCTTGCAAGTCTCTCTAGCACAGTTGTTCATCTTGATGGAGGATAAAAGTAAAATTGGGTAGATACTCATTAGGATGAGTATATACCAGCTGATACTATTGAGGGACTAGCAGATTTTGGTTATGTGTTTTAGATTATCGACTGTTTCTTGTATGATCCCTAGGTCGTGAAGTGCTTTTGTTTGAAGAAGAAGACATTGTTATTTATTCGGTGTGCTAATTAACCGTTATATAATTTTTCATTTAATTAACCCTAAGGGTTAGTTTAGGCTCCCAATGATGTGGATAATTTCCTATGTTCTACTTAGTGCACAAACACTTAGTCCCCAGCAACGGCGTCAATGATGAGCGGCGAGGTACCCCTACACTCAACCATACGAATACAAGCATTACACACATGATCTGGTCAAACTCCATAGACTAAGTTCCTACACACCTCATGCAAAAATTAAGGTTAATCATTCATTGTCTTCCCAGACTTACTTGTTTTTCTCATGGTTGTATGGTTAAGTAAGTCTGAGGTATATGATTTTTATGCCCTTTCTATTTTATCTCCTATGCTAATGTGGTGAAGCGTGAAGAGACTAATTAACTAAATTTAACTAACTAAATAATCCTTAATTAACATAGCATCAGTATCCATTCCCACTTACCATTCACACCCTAAACCAATGCAACCTTGGTTACCAAACGCTAGTCATTTTTGGGATCACCAAGTGTAGCACACATGCTCGAAGTGGTCGTACTAAATGCACTTAACTAAGAGAGAAGGGTTGAGAGATATTTAATTAACTAATAAAGTATTTAAATGATAAATAATAAATAAAAATAGTTAAAATCCTATTTAGCCTATTCCATGCATTTCAAGGTTTAACCAAGAAGTTCTTCTTTATTGCCGTACACAAACTTTTATTCAAGTACAATATTTGCATGAATAAAGACCCGTTCACTTTGGAGCTCCTATTGCAGGCACATGGAAATTATTCTATCTTTGGAGAGGTAAAACTACAAGAATTTCACTACATTCTAGGCCTAGAATCAGAAACAAGGGAGAGCCACCTCTTATTTATATATTTGATGGTGTACTGCGATATCGTGTAGATGATATCGTGGCCCATGTGATATCTCATCCATCAGCAACCCTACTTTAGATCACATTCCAATAATGAGCCCAACTTATCTCCTTGATATGCAAGGAGCCTCTGTTGTGCACTTGGGTTTCTATGAAGTGCTTACAATCTTTGAGCTCTTACACATCCTCTATTAGCTTTTGATTATCCTTTCTTAGTGCTACAAGTTGTTTCCATAGGAACTCATTAGAATGTCTACATTCCTACAAAGAATTAGCACATGATAGTGCATACCTAGTGCACCCTCATATAGCTTTCATGGATGATTCTTCATCTTGGGAGGTAAGGGAGGTAATGCGACAACCTAAACTAGCTTATTAGGATTCCATCTTAAGTTAGGCACTATAAACAATATAAAAAAAATCTAGCAAGTTAAACGAGTTAATAATGAAAACTTCATAACCATAGAAAATCATATGAAAACCAAAGATAAAAAAAATAAAGGCAAAGTGGATTAGTATTCTTACTAATATTAGGAGCTATCTACTACAAAAAATTGATCATGTCCTCAACTGCACACCACATGAATTCATGCTTATTGAGGGTATTCACCCATGGTTGCATGAGAAAGGTACAAGTGGAAGCTTCTACTATGGCTCTTAGGCTACAAAAAGTGGAGAATGTAATCAATAATTATAGCCAAATACAAGCATAAAATAGTGAAATATAACATGTACAACATTGAAGACCAAGGAAAATGATAAATACCTATGAGGTCCTTTAATATGACAATTGGAAGTTCATCCATTTATGGATCCTCTAGGAAGGCATGAAAGTGACCCATGGGGGGAAGCGATAAAACTTCATCTTCTTCCTACTATAACACCTCATCATCATAATGCCTTATTATTTCATCTTCCAAACATTGCTTCCTCTCCTTCTCTTTATGCATTTTCTCTTTTGTAGTTGCTGTTATTGCTACAAGGGCCTCTTGTTCTTGTTGCTTACCTACAAAGGTACTAACCATGAAACATAATGTAACTTAACACATTTTGCAAGACCATCAATCAACTACACCAAATTAAAACCATGAATGTTGAAAAAATAAATTAAAAAGATAAAAAATAAATTAGCAAGAATGTACCTCTAAATTTTTGCTACACCCCTTGAAGCTTGATAATTAGTTACTTTTGGAAGGTCTTCTTAATCATTGGTATTGTTTCATCCACCAAGAACCTCTTAGGCTTGGCCCTAGCTATCCACTTAGCCTTTGTATGTAACTTTTAAGCCTTCTTGATGATAGTTAGTATAGTGAGAGGTTCCATCCCCATGTTGTTAGGGAATACATAATTCCTACCACTAATCCCCTTGTAATGATAGATACTAATTCACTCACAACTATTGGTGGGCCTTGAGCCTACATGGTCAAAGCAAGAAGCTTCACCCAAGATTTGGTGAGTTGGGATAGATCTTGGATAATCCATTCTCTGATCTTCCTCATCAATAGGAACTCCACATACCTCTATAAATAAGCTACAAGGTTTGGTGAGTTGGGATAGAGCATAGGAAACTTTGTGATGAGCTTGTTGAAAGCTTTTGGATCTCCCACTATATCCCAGAAACTAAGTGTGCAACCTAGTTGAATTGGACATCCTCGGTGAGTACCTACTTCATGCATATGCTTTTTCCTATGAAAACAACTTGGGAAATACTTGGGATTAGAACAAGGGATATATTTCTCTAATCAATGGTAACCTGATCTATTTTAGAGAGTATCCCTTGTTACCATGATGAGTGTTTATCCACTCTTCTACTTCCTTCTAGTGGTTCACTTCCCTCCATACTTTGGTGATAACTAGTATGCCATCGTTTGGAATACCAAAGAGGTTACTAAAGGTGGATGCATTAATTTCTAAAAAAATCACACAATGAACATGGATGATGAACTTATTAACTTCTTGGCTAAAGGAGTCAATGATGTTCAACATCTCTATAGTGGGAACAATCAAGCTTGGAACCATGAAGAGGTTAAATAGACCCACGTGTATAATCCTAGTGCATATAGCATTGAGTCCCTAATTTGATAGCTAGTCTTGTAAATATTCGACCTCACTAAACTTGAGAATCAAGTTTTCCTTAGCATGTCTTGAAGTGATAATCATAACTTCAGCTAATGGAATGTCCTTTACAACATAACCAAGGATAACCCATTAGCTTTAGCATAGGTTCATCATGTAAAACAAGTTATAAAAAATACAACTAAGTTAAGACAAAATTGATGCAACTACTTAAACAAGCAAAATGAAAGCAACTAAAAAAATGGTAGCATACAAATAACCAAAAATAAATAGATAAAAACACTCACGTTTCTTATTTGATGTAGGCATCTGAGGAGCTCTAGGGGATGGGTTTACTCCTAAGTCATTAAGAGATGAGTTGTCCCACCAACTATCTCTCATCCCATTTCCTATACATCACGTATAAGCCTTAGGGAGGAATTCTATGCTATCTTCAAAGTCATACTTCAGTTGTTCCAATACTTCAATCCTCATGTTTGGGCTTTTGGTAAACACTTATAAATTTGTGTGGGCTAACAGTAGGAGGTTTTCACCTTTGATTAAGCCTTCCTCATCCATCCTAAACCTATAGGCAAGTGAAACAATGAAAAATTATCATACCTTAAGTACACAATGATTGAAAATAACTATAAACCAAAGATGACCTTATTTACCCCTCTATGTGATAAACAATGGTTGGAGGATTTTGGAAAAATGTATGAGCATGATGGCCAATAATCAAAGTATTGTCCATGTTATACTAACTAAATTTAGGCATCTCAAAAATATTTGATGATTTATGAGAATCCAAAGTGGTAGTACCATCATTGCTCTCTCCCTCTATGGAAGCATCAAGTTCATCCATTATGTACTTGATAATTAAGATAGAAGACCTAGGCAAGACTATCTCTATGATCATTGTTACATCTTTGGAATATCAAGTGTGAACACACCATCACATTGATGTTCTATGGAAGATAGGTAAGGAAGTATTTGGCTCCTAGAATAAACCATATCTTATGGTGATACCACTTCATATTTGGGATTTTAGAGTTAGGCGTGGGGAGGTGGATTCAAAGTAAAAGCCCCACCATCTTTATGGACATCAAAATAAGCTTCAGGAAGGCCCTGTAACATCCAACCACAACCATTGTAATAATATAGAGAAAGCCAAAGTATAGTAAAATACATGAATATAATAAAAAAATACATTAAATTTATTACACTAACTATTTTAGCCTTATAGCCATGCAACGTAATAAACAACACTTAGATAAAATATCAATGATGATAGTTCAAACTAAAATTGTGATAATAATGGATCATAATTAAAAACATGGAATTAATAGTTTTGGAATAAAAATTTAAAAATGTAAAATTAATAGTATAGTACTGAATTCTCAACTTCCATGTTAGAATCCACACCTACAAAAATAATCCAAAATAGAACCTAAGTTTACAACCAAGATTCAACCCAAAATACACACTTTATACTAAAATAGCTATAGGAAAACACCTACCAAAAATATGAAATTTCTTTTATTTTGAACCAAACCACTTCCAACCCTTTTTCAAAATCCAAAAATATCCCCAAGACCATGGGATATTGAAGAAAAAAATATTTTTACAATCTCAATGTTGCCCATCTTCACAAGGGTAAATGCATAATAGCCTTATAACCACAATTTCGTGTGACCAAATAGAAATGACCATAAAAAATTAACCACCTAACAATTCAATGATTTCATAGGCATTGGAATGATAAAAAAATGAAATAAAACTTAATAATAAGAAACTATAAAAATTCCTAACCATATTTTCTAAAAAAATTACCAAAGTGACCTAATCATGGTTGTCATGCCAAAAACCATTTTCATGCAAGCCAACAAAAAAGATCATACAAGGAAAATCATTTATCAGAATTCAATGATTTAAGATTTGTTGGAATTCTTGAATCATAAGTTAAAATCATATATAATAAAATTCAAAATTTCACAATTTTTTAGCATAGAAAAATTATTGAACTTAGACAAAAAATAGCTATAGGACAGAAAACCCACTTGACATAGCCTAATGAAAACAACCATAGAAAATTATAAATTAGGAAAAATTGAGTAGTTTAAAAAAGTTTTTGATCAAAAACTGATAGAAAATAACCTTTTATCATTATAAAATTAAAAAAACTAGCCATTTTTTAGAGAAAAATCCTAAAGTAACATTGCTTTCTTCAAATTGTGGGAACAACATTTAAACTTCAATGTAACCAAAACGCAAAGTCCAAGTAGCACTAAAAACAAATGAACATGTCCCAAATCTATGGTGTAATTCTTATATAATCTCAAAATTATGAATACATAATCCTAGATTTAACAAACAAAATAAAACCCAAAAATAAAATACATGAAATAGACTAGAAAATCTTGTAAGAATGTGTACCTTGGAAAGATGATGGCTAAGCCTTCTCTAATCCTAAAATGAGGTAGATGTGCTAAGCTCTAGGTAGTGATCTCCACATCTTCCAACGTATGGTTCCTAGTGGGAGTCTTCTTATTCACCATGGTGTGGAAGACTGGTGCTCCAAAACATAGAAGATCTCTAGTTCTTAGTAGTTTTAGTGTGCTAGTGACTACACTGGTAATAGTATCACAAGCAACTAAAACTACACTAAGCTAGATAATGGATAGTAGTGAAAACAACAGATATCTTCACTTATATGTAGTAGTAACAAGTGTGAAACAACAATGATTTTTTCCAAGTGTTTACAACTTAAACCCACTTAAAACTAGATGTCCAAATTGGAGTTTCCCTTTTCAACTCCACTTTTCCTGGAGATGAAATTAGAAACCAATGACTACATTAGGTTATGTGGAGATTTTGGCACAAAAACCTTGCTAATTTTGAGTGGGCCCTACTTGAAGATCCTAAAAAGACACAAAATACCATGACTACATTGCGATTTTTGGATTTCCAAGCTAGAATATGATGAAGATAGAATCCATGGAAGCTTTAGGAATACTACCAATTCCATCCTCCATTCCATCCTACACTCCTAAAAGCCTTGGGAAATGTCCAGGTACATCAAATTTTGACAAAAAATCATCTATGTTTCATTATTATATGAAACACACCTAGGGACTATGCTGGGCTAGCATAGTCCCAACTAATTCCTAATGTAGTCCAATATGAAATGGACACCCCCAACCCATCCAACCTCCAGTTACCTCCAAATCAACCATTTGACCTCATTGAAACTTGGCAAAATCTCTTGACAACATCAATAATTTGTCAAAGGCATTCAATTATAACAAGAATCAAGCATCCTTCATGACTACACTTGGGAGAACCAAGGACTATGCTAGGCTAGCGTAGTCCAAACTAATGTCAAACATAGTCCTGTATGACATCTTACTTTCCTACAATTTCAAGCAACCCATCCATCCCATCTAGCCTCCAATCAACTCCAAATACCCACACCATCTTCCTAGTCATAGCTCTCAACAAAATTGAGACATGGCCAAATGTAGTAAATGATGCCACTTTTCTCCTCTTCCCCATTACTACCTTAGGGAAACATAGGGACTACACTAGGTATGCATAGTCCTATGATTTAAGGATCAAGGATACAATCTGTACCATCACACACCTCTAACAATACCTCTAGGAGTCTCCACACCTCTCTAAAACCCTTAGTGACCTCAAATTACCAATTTATGGACCAAAAAACCCAAAGAAAATCCACAAATTTGTACACTATAAACTAAGAGGACTACACTTGGTTAGCATAGTCCCAATAGGTGCCTAGCATAGTCTACTCAAAATCAACAAGAGTGACATGTACAACCTCAAAATGACCTTTGGTAAACCATGAAACTTTATCTAATCCTATTGGACTTTGAAACTTGTAGTTGTTGACCATTTTTGACACCTTAACCTAGAATTTGCTTGATGGGAATTTTGAATTATGTTGAACTAGCATAGTCCCTACTCAAAGCCCAAGGTAGTCCACCCAAAATTACTAAAACATACCAAAAACTAGTGCAACTTGAATTTAATAAATCTTGAAGCCCTAGTTTATGCTTGTATGACCATGAAACATAGTTTCCTTTATAGTTTTAGCATCCATCACTTGGACTACACTAAAGGGAAAAGGAGGACTATGCTAGGCCAATGTAGTCCCAGGCTAAGGCCTAACATAGTCCACCATAATTTGATAAAAGACATCAAAAATCATGTATTTTGACCTCCCAAAATCCTAAAATGCTACTTGAGGTTACTAGACAATAAATTTTTAATTTTTTATCATCATTATTAGCCTTCTAAACTTTGACCATGCTCAAGGGAGATGAGGACTATACTGGGACAATGTAGTCCTCGCCTGAGCCTAGCATAGTCCTCCAAAAGTTGATAAAACTTGTCAAAAATGCCTGAAACTTCTATTGAAAAAACTCTCAAGCCTTGTCCAAGCTTATGTGACTTCAAAAAATTCATTTTTCACTATTTTTCATCATCACCACGTTGACTATGGTAAAGTAAGGTTGGAACTACATTAGGCCAACATAGTCCCTCTCCAAGCCAAGAGTAGTCCATAAAAAGCTAACCAAAATTATCCAAAAATGATCAAAGTTCACTACTAAAAAAATCCAAGAAGCTTGTTAGAAACCTCTATTAATCATGAAAATTTTTATTAGCCATCCCAAGCCTAGACTACACTAATAGAAAGATGGAACTACACTGGGCTAGCATAGTCCACATCATGAACTCTAAACTAGATCAAAGGTAACTAGGAAACCACCTATTTTGATTACAAGACCTTGTTGAGGTACACTAGGATCATCATACCTTGGAATTCAAAAAAATCATCATTTTTAGACTATCAAATAATGACTACAATAAGGAGGAACTAGGACTATGCTCGGCTAGCATAGTCCATACCAAACTACTTAAGATTGATGAAAAGGACATAAAATCCACTTCTGATGAAGTCTAGTCCATCATTGGAGCCCGTCTAGGCATGGAACCCATATTTTTTCATTATGTTTGACAAAGAACTTTGAGACTACACTAGAGAAAGTTGGAACTACATTAGGCTAGTGTACTCTCTAATCAAACATATCATAGTCCTTCTAGACTTCTCTAAAAATTGATGAAAGAAATTCATGGTTTAGTTTTCGAAGTCCTAGGATTCATTGGATTTTAGTTTGGTGGTAAAATTTAATTGTTCCAATTTTTTCCAAACTTACTATGTTGATAGAAGATTGAAACTATGTTAGGAAAGCATAGTCCCTATCCAAGCTGAGTGTATCCACCTAAGGGTAGCCAAAACAACTTCAAAACTATTCATATCAACCCCCAAAAAGATCCATAACCTTGTTGGAGCATGTCAAAACCTTGGAACCTTGAAAAAAAAGCCAAGATTCATTCTTTTTCAACTTTTCCCCCATTTAGAACCCTTTACTACACTAGGAACTACATGCCCAATATAGTCTCAAGGTGTTCGATAATCCAAGATCCAAACAGGCATGAAATTAACAATATTGATACCAAAACCCTAACCGACAACACTAGTGATTCAAAAATTGCATTAGGATGGCTAATCGTGCCCCAAGGCTCACCAAAATCCATTTTCCACTCATGAATACACTAAGGAAACTGGTGGCTATGTTGGACTAGTGTAGTCCCAATGGAGAGGAAAATGGTAACAACAAAAATCAATAGTAAATAGCTCATAATAGTTCAAAATTAACCTAGAATGACGAAAACTTTGCACCATGTGAATGAACTCTAATTCCACCTAATTTTAGCCTTGTAAACCTCATAAACTCATTCATTCCTTGTGACTATGCTAAGGCCTATTAGCCCAAAGTAGTCACCTTTGGAAACAATATTTTTCACCTTCTAAGACATCAAAATGGTGCCAAGACTTATTAATTCTTAATACCTACCCCTCCATTCGACGTTTAAGATCTTAGGAGGTCAAAGGTGACCATGCAAAGCCTCAAAAACTACCCTTGAATGTGGACTATGCTAGAGGAAGGTAGAACTATGTTGGGCTAGCATAGTTACCGATAGGGCCCAACGTTGTCACATGAAATTTTTTTCCAATTTTTGCTTTAGAACAACATTGAAATGATTTGCTCATGTTTCCAAACTCCCCTGGTAGTCCTATAACCCCATACCAAGGCCTACTAAGGCCTAAAACTAGTAAAATCTAACCTTTATTAACAAATATCAACCAAATTTTACCATATGTATTTCATTCTCACAAATTTAACCTTGTTTTCCATTATTGACCTTCTTTCTCATCAATTCACTTCATATGTCCTCTATATAACTTCATGTTTTACCATATTCACTTTATTTTTTCTATTATGATCTTTGTAAACCCTTAATTAGCCTTGGAGTGGTGTTAATCAATAAGATTGGATCATCCTTAACCATTTTCTTGAACCATGTAACTATGACCGGCCAAGGCCTCAAACTGGAACTATGTAACTTGAGTTACTTGTGTATGATCTTTTTTTCTCATACCTTCATTTTGATTTAGATAATAGTGGCCTTTTATTAACCTCATATAGCCTTTTTTTAATCCCATTGGTCATTATTTATCTCTGATAGCTTCGGTTGACATTGTCTGCATGTTATTTTGCATATGGATGACATGTGTTTGCATACTTGGATATTTTATGGTATTTTGACATTATTTTCTCACTTTTACATAGGTTCCACTTAATGTACTTATGGTTGATGTTCAAGATTGAATTATGGACACTTGGAAGCAAATTGCCTAGCCTTTGAGCCTAAATATCCTTCATGGTGATCTTAAACAATGTATCAATCCTAATTATCTAGATCTTGAGCCTGAGAGTCTTGTCAACCATATAGCCTTAATCACAAAACCTCAAGAGTGGCTTGAAAACCTTGTTAAAACCCTTAATCTAGAGGCTAGTGACATTACTAAAGACTCTTTGGTTGAGGTTCCTACCACAACACATAATGGTAAGGAGAAAACCCTTAAACTAAGTTTCTCACTAGAATCTCAATACATTCAAGACATCACCAATGTCCTACAAGATAACATTAAGGCTTTGGCATAGTCATATGAAGATATGTCAAGTATAGACCCATAATTAGTCCAACACAACATCATAATTGATCCTAGAATTAGACTAGTTAAGTAGAAGGTATGTAACATTAGACTTGACTTGGCCTTTACAATTTGTGATGAAATTACTAAGATCTACCATGCTAGTTTTATTAGAGCTATTAACTACATAGAATCGGTGTCGAACAAAGTGGCTAAGAAAAATGGTAGTATCCATATTTGCATCAATTTTCATGATCTAAATAAGGCAACCATTAAAGATAAGTTTCCTTTGCATAGTATTGATCAACTCATTAATACTATGGTTGGACATCTCTTATTATCCTTTGTTGATGGATTCTTGGGATACAACTAGATTAGGATCAACCTAGAGCACCAACTTAGTATTGTAGCGACCAAAACTGTTGGCGGCTGGAAAACACCAACAGGTCAATGGATAGGACAGTTTCAATCCCATACCCATGGGAGGGCCATGTTGTGTGTGTGTGGACATGGGGCATCCTAAATGGTCTGTTCGATTAGACAAAGACTTACATCGGCATCTATATAGCCTTTTGCGACATAAATAATGCGAGATGCGAAATAATGCTTGAAAGTAAATAAACCAGAAGGAAAATAGTGTAAAATGCGACAATAACGCAAAGTAATGCTTGAAGGTGAATAAAACAGAAAAATAATGCAAAACAAGATGAGAAGAAAGAAATAAAGTAAAGTCTAGTTAGAAACATGCACTGCTCTGAAGCTACAAGTTTGCTCTGTCAGGGTCGATACAATCGGTTGCATGGCGTGATGGAGTGCAGAGATCCCAAGAGTAACCAGGGCGTGTTGAGCAAAAAGCGGTATACGCTTTGACGCGGACCTGGGTGCTAGTAATGGGGGATTCTACCAAGGTGGTAGAATGAAGATGGGACAAAACACTAGTTGAGAAAGATGCACTTTTTGCAGTGTCAAATAGATAACTTTGATGTTACAATGCCAGAGAGAGGAGAAGTTTGTTTAGAGTATGAAAAGTTCCCACCCCTTGAAAGCTATTTTCTTCAAGAAGAATGCGAACTCTTTAGAAACTACCAACATTTTTTCTTTTTAAAAAATATTGGACCTCTTTGTATGCTGTTTGCTAGGGTATTTATAGGACCGAGGGTATTCGAAGGGGATGGTTTGGATGCTACGTGCCTTCGGCCTTCATTGTTATGCTAGCACCACTCATGCCATGTATGACCATTGGACCTACATGACCATTGTGATGCGAACCTATCATGCAATAACTATGATCCTACCACGCTATAATTGCACCGTCAGCATCTAGAGATGTGTGCCAATAGTCTGATTAAGTGGAGTGCATTGATGTCACACAACCACATGCATGTCTTGCTCTGCTTTGTAGCATAGCATGCCTGGCATAGCGTAGCACCTTATCACAGGTTCTAGTACATGTGTGTTGCATTCTTGCTATGCTATGCTATGCTATGTAGCATAGCATAGCATAGCAACTGGCGTTAGTCACAAAAGTTCTACTAATTTGCAAACTTTATCTCCTGTGATGCAAGTCTTACAAACTCTGCTGGTTTCCACCCTTCAAGCTACCTTCTATCTCTTTCATGGGATTGCTATGCCTCACTATTCCATGTAGCTCAGAGTAGCGTAGTAGCAGACATGGCTCTTCACTTCCTAATGGAAAAGGACATCATTACAGAACTTGAATTCGGGTGAGTGGAGTGGTAGTGAAGCTGTTTCCATGCTATGCTACACGGCGTAGCGTAGTGTAGCACTTTGTTCTACCATTGTTTTCTGAAGCTTGTATGCTACATAGCGAGGCATAGCATAGCATAGCAGACTTCATAACTTAGAAAACTTGTCAAACTATTTATTACACATCCAGAATGTTGCTGCCAAATCTGCGTGCCATTTTTGAGCAGGTTGTTCGCTGGGGAAGCTACTTCGGTGGACAGGTAGGATGACGTAGAGCCTGTCCACACCCAAAGTAGAAACTTTGCCAAATTGGCTAGCTTGAGCTTAGAGAGTTCTCCTCCTGAATAACTATCATGGTGCTGCATGAGTTGCAAGGCCTAGTGAAGCAAGAATGATTCTGTATTTTTTTAGGGTGTTTCATTGATTCCTCTTTGTCGACGTCTAGAGAACAAGCTTGATAGATGTCAACAAGGAATACGAAACACCGCAGTAGGCGAAATGCTAAGGTTGTCATTTGGTGAGTGCCAAGACGTCTCTTGGTTGCACTTGAGAGTGTTGCATTGGTTTTGTAGAGGTTAAGGTAGAGAGAAAAGATGATGTTTAGTAGAGTACCTTGTCAAAGTGCTCTGAGGGGTTCGTTTTCGTTTTCATCTTTGGCTAGCGCTGTTCTTCAACCTCCTGTAGGACAGGTGCCCCCCTCATAAGATGAGTTTCATTACATCCGTTAAGGGTTTTGAACTTCTTCTAGATACCTTTCATATGATGAGTTGTGTTACAAACATGCTGGAATTTGCACTCTGAAGTAGCTGAGCTAGTCGAGGTACTCACTTCGCTATGCGGTAGCATTTGCTGCCCTAGCAAGACGCACCTGTAGGGGCATAGGTCTCGCTGGCTGCTGGCATTGTTGTAACTCTTGGGCTTCATCACTAGTGTGATATGCCCAAAGCTGAAAGGCCAGCAATGGCCTTGGCAGCACCAATGTGGAGGAGCTAGCCTCTGAGCTGTTGGGGGTCGTTGTGGCTGCGGATGCACTTGAATCCCCACCAAAGGAATGCATGCTCATTTTAGCTATGGGATTAGCTACCACATAGCTAAATGTCGTGTGAGCTAAGAAATTGGTAGGGGACTAGAGAGTAACAATATTGTGGGTAGGCCACAATACTGCTAGCACTCCAAATGTGGGAACTAGCCTAGGAACTACCGTCAGGGTGATGGGCCGTGGTGACGGTAGGTTTGAAGGGTTTGTGTGACGTCATATGGCATCTTCAAAGGGTCAGCATGATGCCAAGGGTGGTGACATCATGTATGTCCTAGACCACATTCTCAGTGGGTCATTAATCGCATTCTAGAGCTATGATGTCCCACTTGCACGTTAGCATTGTACCCACTCGTTCGATGTGTATTTGGTGCTGGTACATGCTGGTGATGCGACGTGAACCCATTCTAAGGTCTTTGTAGACCACATGCTAGTCTAAGATTCCAATGGACCACTGTGCTGGTTTAAGGTCCCAGCAGACTATACATGCAAATTTATCATTGTAGCAGATGTGCAACACTAGTTTATAGTCATAGTGGACTATCAATGCCAGTATTACGTTGTAGCGGATGGCTACTACCAGTTTAACGCCATAGCAGGTGCTACTCGATGTTGCTAGTCTATCATTATAGTAGACAATGCTTGTTGTTGCTGTTATGCTTCAGACGTAGTACGAATTAAGGTACAAGTGATTCACCAGGTTGGCAAACTTGTTGCCATCCATGTCTACCAGTTTGAAGGCTCCATTTCCAAAGGTTTTAGTAACCACATAAGGACCTTCCCAGTTGGCTAAGAATTTGCTCACATGCTCATGGACGGTGCTGAGGACAAGGTCTCCCTTCTGCACTAGCCATCAATGTGGGTTTTCATAGTGCTTCTGCTACTATTTGTTCTGATAGTGCTTGATGTGTCTCAGCATCTGCACATGTTCCTCCTCCACAAAGTCAAGGTCGATGGTTCATGACTCGTTGTTCTGGGCTTCGCTCACAATGTCAGATAGGATCATCCGGAGTGAGGGTACCTGCAACTCAAGAGGCAATACAACTTCAGATCCATAAACAAGACTATAAAGGATCTTACTTGTTGTAGTTTGACACATTGTTCTGTAGGCCTAGGGGATATAGAGGATTTGCTCGTGCCATCGCCTCTTGCTGTTGTTAAGAATCTTCTTTAGCAAGTTGATGATGGACTTATTTGTAGCCTCTACCTACCCATTCACCTACGAAGAATAGCAGGAAGAAAATGATTGTTTAATACCTAGATTGCTATAAAAGGTTCAGGTTTCTGTACTGCTAAACTGTGGCCCATTGTCAATCACAATAGTTATTGGAAGCCCAAACTTAGTTACGATGTTGTCAAGGATAAAATGGCATATTTCTTGAGATGTACTTTTCCTCATGGGAATGGCTTTCACCCACTTAGTAAAATACTCAGTGGCGGTGATAATGAAGCTGTGCCCTATGGAGGACTTAGGCATGATAGGCCCTATGAGGTCTATTCCCCATCATTGGAAGGGACATGTGATTTTCATTGGGTGCAGGTCTATAGGTGCTATGTGTATGAGATTTACATATCTCTGGCATGTGTCGCATGTCTTGACTTTTGACAGGCAGTCACGCTCCATGTAGGGCCAATAGTACCCTAGGCATCTAATTTTCATAGCCATAGCCTTGGGTGCTATGTGCCCACCACACAACCCTTCATGGACTTCATTAACTACCTTTTGTGCCTGCTTGCCACCTACACATGCTAGCAATATCCCATCATAGGATCATCGACACAGTGCGTCATTTCCCATGAGCACGTATTACCGAGCATGCTTATGGATAACATCTCTTTGGGATGGTGTCAATCCACCTAGGGGTTTGCTGTGCTATAGATAGGCTTTAATGTTGTTGTACGACTCCAAGGTATCCGCAGCATTGACAAAGGCCACATGTTCTGCCTGAGCGATAGGCTCTACGCACTCTGTGATTACGGTTGGAAGATTTGCCAAGGAATGTGATGGGATGTTTAACACGAGGGTAGATCAGGCATCTGCTACGGTGTTCTCGTTGCGTGGAACGTGTTGCACATCAGTGGTTGCAAATTGCTTAAGTATGATTTTTGCTAGGTCATAGTAGGGTTGTAGGTGTGCAGCCTTACAAGCGTAGACCTTGGTGATTTGATTCATGACTAGTTGTGAATCTCCTCAGATTTCTTGGTGTTGTATGTGTAGTGCTTGGCTAGTTAAGGGGCCTCTGAGTAGCCCCTCATATTCTTCCATGTTGTTGGTGCAAGGGAATGCAAAATGATAAGCAGATGGGTACATTTCCCCAGAGGTGAATGTGATCGTGGTAGTGACGCTACCTCGACGCATGGTTGAGGCACTATCGAAATGCAAGGTAGCTTTGAAATGTGATCGGATGAGGGAAACATTGCTAACATATTTTTCTAGGAACTTAGGATCTATGGTTCCCTGGTCGTCGACTGGTGAAGCCGTAAGTTGGGTCGCTATGGCTTGACCCTTTGTCGATGATTGGCTTACATAACATAGGTCGAACTCCATGATTATTGCTTTCCATTGGGCTATCCTGCTACTTTTGTATAGGTTGCTGGTGATAGCCTAGAGTATATTTCTTTTGCAAATGATGTTAGTTATGCTGCGTAATAGGTAATGCTACCACTTCTTTAGTGCAAACACTAGGGCTAGGAAATTCCTCTCCACTTCATTGTATTTTTCCTTGTGTGCTATTAGTGCATGGCTCAGGTAATACATCGGTATCTTAGAATTATCATAACATAGCAGTGCCACTATGGATGTATCGGAGATGGCAAGGTATATGAAGAAATGCTTATCCCTTTGTGGTGGGTGCACCATTCAGAGGTGTGAGAGCTCCTTCTTTAGGTCATCGAAGGCTTGTTGACACTAGGTTGTCCGCTCGAGTCGACCCTCTTCTTTAAAAGATGTTGAATGATGTGTAACTTATCGGTCAACCTGGCTATATACCTTCAAATAAATTGCACTCTACATTGTAACCCATGTAATTCCTTGAGGTTTTTGGGAGGCACTAGGTTGACGATGGCCTTGACTTTGTCGGGGTCCATCCATATTCCGGCCTCCAATACTATGAACCCTAACATACATCTGGTGTTGACCCCGAAGATGCACTTCTTAGGATTGAGGCATAGGTCATGCATTTGGCAACATTTGAGGACTACCCCTAGATCACATGGGTGATTTTCCGCCCTTTTGAACTTGACTGCTATATCATCTACGTAATCATTCAATGTTTCTAGGATGTAGTTACTAAAAATATAGGTCATGGCTCACTAGTAGGTTGCTCCAGCATTCTTGATCCCAAAAGGCATCATGGTATAGCAAAAGGTCCCGCATGGGGTCATGAAGGTTGTTGACAACTATTCCTCTGGGTTGATGCGGATTTGGTTGTATCCGGAGAAACCGTCCATGAAGGATAGTAGAGCATGGCCAGCCATGGTGTCAATGAGCTGATCAATGCTTGGGAGTGGAAAGTTGTCTTTGATCGTTGCCTTGTTCAAGTCTCAAAATTCTATACAAATTCATATCCCTACCATTTTTTTTGAAACTAAAATGACATTGGATACCCACTCTAAATAGTCAATTGCGTAGATGAAACCTTCTTGGTATAACTTAGTGATTTCATCCCTTAGAGCTAGTGTGATTTTCGGCTTAACTTTGCAAGCCTTTTTCTTGACTGCCTTCACATGTGGATCTAGGACAATGTTGTGCTGAATCAACCACGGATCCAGACCCAGCATCTTGCTATATGACCATACGAAGACATCAATGTGGTCTTGAAAAATTTTAGCTATGCTTTTATGTATTTGTGTGTCTAGGAGGGAGCTGATTCTTAATGTTTTTACCTCCCCCTTCGACATGGTTACGAGTGTCTTGACAAGATAGTCCTCAGTTCCATCCCTAGCCTCTAAGTCTAGTGCTTGGACTAGATGCTTGGGCCAATCCGAGGATGCTTCTAAGGCTGCTATAATGCATGTTGTAGTTGACCCCTAGTTGATCATGTCAAGGTTCAACTATCTCACGAGCTTGCCCTATGGCCCTGGTAACATTAAAGGTGTGGCAAGGTCACGATGGATTCCCCTCTTTTGCTTGACCTTCCATCATAAGATCAAAGCCTAGTTAAGAGTTGTCTCTTGGTAGAGATTGTGTGTAACACAAATTTGTAAAGAGGCTACGAGATATACTTGTGAAGCATGGTAATGTAAAGATTGAAAGTTTTCTAGTTTAAGGTCATGGTGGACTGCTAAGGCGCAAGACTGTAGAATTTCTGATGGAATGTGTGAAGCTGTATAACTATCGACACATGAATGCTAAACTACTAGTTTAGTGTCATCTCGGACTGCCATATTGCAACATGAAAAATATTAATATGAAAAATAGTAGTGTATATATATAAAAAGGAAATTGCAGGTATGATGAGTATCGAACTGCTAGTGCAAAAATGAAAACACAAAACCGCTAGGAAATGTGATACCACTTATGTGGAAGAGGATGATGTAATTGCTCGTGTAAGGATGTGGTTAGTTTAAGGTCATTGCAGACTGCGAACGTAATGGATCAAAACTACTATTTTAGGGTCCTTTTGGACCTTGAGGTGTGCAACTATGCTAGGCTTGCTAGTTTAAGGTCTTTTTGGACCCTTAATCAAAAACAAATATTATTATTTCTTTTGTTTCTGGGAAAGTAAGTAGTTGGCTTGAAGTGTGCCAAGGCTTAAGTGCTAACAGTGTTATGATGTCATGGCAAGCATGCTACGTTGCACGATGCACTCCGCATTAATCAGAGAGAGAGAGATAAGTTTTCCCATCTTGCCATTATGGCCATAAATAAGGGTTAAACCCTGGTCATTTTGCCATATTTTTCATAAGAGCGTAAAGCCCTAATTGGAGCACAAGGTGATTTCGGAGCGCAAAGCAATTGTGTTGATCGATTAGCATGGTAGATTTCTACAGTGAAATTCATAAATCTGTAAGCAGGACCATGGCTCCTAAAGCTCATCTGGTGCTTGCAAAGGTTGAGGAGGCAAAGAAGACCCTGAGGCATGAGCCACAAGCGTGAGTTCCGGCGGAGGAGAGCACATCGTTAACCCAGTAAGTTTTTATGTCTCCTTTGCTCTTTTCATTTTGCACCTTCTTCTATTTTCTGCTTTGGTCGTGCATCCTATTTTTTCTGATATCTGTGTTTTTTGTAGCCATGTTGTTCTAGCCTTTGTATTATCATGGCATCCTTTTCGGTCACAGTTGATGCACAATCGTTTCATTGTGATTGCATGCAAGGCCACTAGGACCGCTACCACCATGATTGCTGTAACTACAGAGGTTGGGGTAGTTTAAGTTGTTTGACCTTGGCATGTCATGATGTAAAACACTTGGGAGGGTTTGGTCATGTGTAGTGTGGAACTGTGACACGTGTTTTGTTTGGGGTATGTCATTAGTTGTTTTACTACTACGCTAGACCATTCGTATGTTCCTGCTACGCTAGGATTCCATGCTCTTGCTACGCTATGTAAAGGCAGGGGGTTATGCTATGCTATATTTATGGACTACTAGTGTTGCTATGTTGCGCATGTATTGTGTTCAAGTGTGATGCAAATATTTGTTGATTGGGTTGTGTAGGGTGGGACTGAGGTCCTGGCTAATTGTTTTGGATATTGGAGGGGTCCTATGCCATGTGAGAAGACCTATGGCCAACGCTTCTCCTTCCCTGATACGTGTGGGAGATCAAGTGGTTTGGTTCAAGGAAGAGGCACAAGAATTCCTACAATTCCTTCTCAACCACTTTATTGTGAGTTTTTGTTCTTCCCTAGAGGAGAAGGAGGCATCCATCATAATAGAAGCCATGTTGCCAGGGGCAAATCGGGGCATCCTGAGATACTTTTTCGATGAGGTAATCATGAGCTGACGGGGAAGGGGATCTAGTCAACACTTAACAAGGTTGAGGCATTTAGCCTAGATTTGGGACATGCTATAATACAACTACTGTCACTAGTACAACACCTTGTTTCTCACACATTACATGATGATGTACTTTCAGAACCCACAGTGGACAGTTTATTGTGCTGGTCGGTGATTTTTCCATCTTTGCTTTGCTTCATTGTGCAACGCTGGCCATACCTAGCTGAATTCTAATAGTGTGTGTTTGTCATTGGGTTCTATATTGATGATGATGAGGTTCACGAACAACTAAGCCTATTGGCTATGGTGCAGCTAGCCCTACGGGAGTTTGTTTCTGCCAAGAACCTGCAGGTGGGCGTGATTGGTCAGTGCGGGGGAGAATACCGTACCTACCTATGCACGCTCAATGATCTCTACAATCAATGTAGGGAGAAGGGTTGCCTAGATAAGGGGTGGAAAGAACCTTTCAAATAGGTCATTCTTGAAGTAGTTCTGATGGCTGAACTCCCGCTATTTGCATTAACATATAGACCTGGAGGGTCAAAATGCAAGTGCCACATGCTTAAGTGTTTTCATAATCTTTGCATTCTCTGCATCATTATGCTAGGTATGTTTTGTGAAGCTGTTGCAGGGATGAAGAAGCCTCATGAGGTGATGGTGGTAACCACCAAGATGCAAGGTCCAAACATCTACTTCAAATACGATGAAGTAGTGACAAGCTAGAGCTGGTTAGAACGAGGGGTTCCAGACTCCTTGCTTAAGAAAGTTTGAGAGGTGGGGCTCATGGATTTGTTCATGACTCTGAATCTAAGCATCTCTGCTGCCGAGATGCTTTCCCCAATCAACTCCTTTTCTAAGAGGGTGAGAAGGTTTCGCACGTTTGTAGAAGGTGTGCAGGTGGTCATTGAAATCAATCACCAGCTGTTCGCAGATCTGTTCGATGTTCCTGCCGACGGTTCCCCCATAGTGTCGAAGGGCAAGCAGGAGTTGACTCTTCAAAAGCAGCATATTGAGGAGTGGTAGAGGCTTGCCAAGGAGTGAAAAGGGTTCCCCATGGAGAAGCTTAAGAAAGGCCTTGCCATGGGGATATACCCAATCTTTCGTGCTTGCGCATTCCCTCAACTACTTACCCAAGGGAAGGTCCTAGGGCTTGAGTAGGCCTGGGTAATGCGGGAGGTCATGGAAGAAGGGGCCTGCTACAACTGGGCTTATTTTCTATGTAGTGGCTTGCAAGACAAGATTTTGGGACTGTGTGAACAAACGGGGTCCCGCTCTAACATACACCATGCTTTCTACATAGGTTGTTTGAAGCACTTCGGGGAGTTCCTGGTGGTCCAGGAGGATGAAGTCTGGTCCATGCTAGATCACGACCAGATTCCCAAGCCATGGATTCAACAAGTCCCCCAGACTATGTGAGCCCAAGATCCCCTGGAAATGGTTAGGGAGTCATTGGCTGTAACGACTAAAGATATGATAGTTTGTAGCATTTGTGGCAAGGACAACATAGGAGAGACACCTCCTATTATAGCCAATAGCATGACACGGGGTGAACGTCTTAAAGTCGAGACTGTGCCCAAGGAGCTGCAAAGGAATAGACCTCCTCTAGCAAGGGAAAACCTTCAGGAAGAGGAGGGATGAAGACTATGGCTCAAGCTATGGAGGATGCAACCATCCATTGGTAAGCATTTTTGTGTAATTTTTAGTTTGCTATAGTTTGCTACACTATGCTGCGTTAGGTCGTGCATCTTAGCATAGCATCTTGTTTGAGCTAAGTTGTTTTGAATTGACATAAACATGCCTTTTTGCTAGTAGAGGAAGAAGAAGATGAAGAAGAAGGTGATGAGGAATTTTTGACCCTTAGGACGGGGGTGACGAATAAAGACGTGGAGGCCCCAATTTTGGAGGAAATGGCCTTGGTCAGGAATAGGGGAGGTCCTATCTTTAGGGTAGGGGCTCTTGTCATTAGGGAGCCTCTTTCGGCCAATGAAGAGGTAGCTTCCCTAAATAAAAAAGATGTTGGTCTCTTGAAAGGAAAGGCACCAGTGCATGAGGACAGAGCTTGTATGGAATTGGTAGGGCCCTCCACTGAGGCTACCATGATCATCTTGCATTGGCAAGAAGAAAGACCGTAGCTGGATGCTAGTGAGTTGGGCTCTACGTGGCTTTATCATAGTGCACTTTGGGTGTCCCTAACATGCTTAATCATGTAATAGGTGCTACTACTGATGTCTCTAGGACCCCTCCGCCTTGTGCTGAGTCATGGGATGAGGTCCCCAACAAGTTTGCGTTTTTTCAGGGACTTGTCAATGACATGACCAAACGCCTTCAGCAGGCAAACCCTCATGTGGGTAAGTAGCCGTATTAACTATCCTGATCTTGCTATGCTAAAAAATTTGAGTTTTTTGATTATGCTATGCTAATTCAATTATTACGCTCCATGTGTTAAATAGCCTCTCGGCTCAAGTGGGACTCGGCACAACCTATGAAGGTTGGCACCATGCCTACACTCTCGCCCGACATGATTGAGGTGTCTCATTGCACATTTGATGAGGCTTATAAGTGTGTCTTGCACTCGACATGCGCTTTGTGGGAGTGTAGGCACACCAATGAGGACCTATGGAAATGGGTCCAAAGGGTTGAGTAGAGAGAGGTTGACTTGGCTGTCGAGGTGGAGAATATTAGATTGAGGAACACTTTTCTTATAAATCGTAACCTTGATGTTGTTGATTAGAAAACAGATGTAGATCACTATGCCAGATTTTGGACTGTCATCCACCAGAATGTTGAATCCACCTACGAGATAGTTGAATAGAAAATGTATATGGACTTGTTAGCCCAGAAGTGCCAAGACATGAAAGACATCAGCACCATGCTCTTTGAATGGGGGAAAACCTAGAGAGACCACAAACATATGTACAAGTTGGAGAATGAGATCCATCAAAAACTGTATAAAGATGCTTCTATGGAGGCATTTATGTATGAGGCATTTGTGAATTCCATTGGTGCTTTTGAGGCCTACATTAAGTTTAAGGAGTAGGTGAGGATCATGGAATCCCATGACTTGAAGGTAGACCTTCCTACAAAAGAGACTACAACCACGTTCCTTTCCTTGGAGCCTCTAAGATGGACAACCATGGAAAGGAAGAAAGCTACTACCGTGAATGCTAAACCTAGCAACAATCATTGGATGGACATTATAACAGAGGAGATTTGGCATTGCATGAGGCTCAGTCTAGACTAGATACCCTTTAAGGCTGATGCAGGCTCCTCTCAGGTTAGTCACCTTAATGAGTAGGTGCTCATGCTATGTTGTAACTTGTGTTTGTTGCGTGTGCTACCCTAGCTAACTACCTCATTCTTACAATGTAGGCTCTAGATGAAGATGCAAGGCCTGTAGATAGGGGGAATGAAGAACCGGTAGAAGGAAACATAGGGGGGAATGATGCATAGGTAGACGTAGTGGAGGCAAACGGCAAAGCCGATGCAAACGGAGTCAACCCATGACAGCATGGGATTTTCTTCTTTTTGAAGTGCTGAAATTTTGAAATCCTTTGAAAATTTTGCAAACATTGCCAATGTGAAAAAATTTTGAATAGAATGAAAGAACTTCAAAAATAACGGACTTTATGTTAACTTGGTGTACTATGTAAAGTTTTCATGCTTTCATATGCTAGTTTTAGGTCATCTCGAGTCATCTCTAGTTTTGGGCCATTTTGGGCTGTTGCATAACATGTTAGAGAAAAAAGCAACAATGCTAGTTTTAGGCCATTTTAGGCCATTAGCATAGCAGGCCAAAAGAATGGCATGTTAACAAAGTAGAAAGTGACGATGCTAATTTTAGGCCATTCCAAGCCATAGCATAGCATGCCAAAGGGACAACATGCTAATAGGGTGAAGAAACAATGAATGTACAAGGGACGTCAACCATGCAGGAAGCCATATGGATACTACACTATGCATAGCTTCTTCTTGATCCTTCATGGGTTGATCGGAACATAAGGTCAAGACGTTTCACCAAGGTCCTCATTCACATCATTGTCCTTCGCTTGGAAGGGCAACTCGATCCATGCATTGCCGATTTAGGGGTCAGCTCACTGGGTTGATCCCTCTGTTGGATGATTAATGCATGCATGAATCGATGCCTCATTCTTAGAGATTGTCACTTATGAGCCTTGTTCTATGTTTATATTACTGATTGCTTGTGCTGCCACTTCATCACCATGGATTACCACTTCTCTACCTACGTATGGTAAGTGGATTTCCTAGTGTATAGGTGAGGAGATAGCCCTAAGTTGCACTAACCATGATCTTCCAAAGATCAGGTTAAACCTAGGCATTTCTTCGACTATGATGAATGTTGCATTTGTGGGGAACTAGTTCCCTGCTACGAATTTTATGTGGACTATGCCCTTCACCAGGACGCATGCCCCATTGAAGGACCTTAGACATGATTTCATCGTTGGTTTGATCTAGTCGACCAATCCCAACTTATCCATAATGGGGAAGGAAATGACATTTGTGTAGCCCCATCAACTTATCCCAACTTGAACATGTAAACATAAATTCATGGTCTAGCATACTAGGTTTAAATGGAAATGGGAATGGTGGGAGATCCACTAACACATCTTCAACAATGATTGGCCTAAGGAATGACCAATCCCTATCCAACTAACTGACCTCCTTACAGTTCCTATAAAATTGGGAGTACCAGGTTGGATAGGTTTTGAACTCACCCCCACATTGGCCTATCACAATGGCATGCACATTTCCAATGGAGGAAAACTCCTGCAAGGCCATCTGTGCCAAAGCTAAGGCATTAGTATCACTGTGAAGCCTACTCTTATGAATATAAAACCTGGTAATACATAGGAGAAAAAAGGACATAGACTATTAACATTATTGTGTAGTGTAGCATGCATTGAAAAATGTGACACAATATATTTATAGAACTCATCTATTGAAAAAATAAACAGTTCCTAGTGGGTTCTAAAAATAAGTACCCATGTGATAGGCAAGGAACAACGTGTTGTATAGGTAAGAGCAATTATACTTGGGAATTTCCCAGATCCAACTCAAGCATCTTAAGCTTTTTGGACGCTGACTTGTCCCTTCTGCCTGGTTGCCCCCAATTTTTCCATCGGTTAGAAATTTTAGGATACCCTGGTTTGCCACAGGAAATAGGGTTTCTATAATTGTGGCTACTACCTCCACCAAAAAATATGACCAAACAATCACACTAAAGTGCTGGAGGAGGAATTGCAGGAAGTCCCGCCTACCTTCCCAGAACCAGACTGCATGCCACTCCACACGTGCATGGTGTGGAGGTACATTGGCCACTGGTTCACTTAGGCAGCACAAAACCCCTACAATTTCTAGGACAATCAAAATGGGTTTCAACATCACCCTGCACAACAGAGTGAAAAATGTTAGTATTATGTTCGAGTGGAGTTCGCATGTAGCATAGCGTGACTAGTTGTTTGCAACTAGCATAGCATAACTCTTTCTTTACATGTAGCATAGCATAAACCACCTATCACAAATAGCATAGCATAACCCTTTCTTTGCATGTAGCGTAGCACAACAACATAATAGATTTACATCTAAGGCAGATTCACCAATAGAACCATAGGATCAATAGCGTAGCAACACAATATTACCGATGCATTGGTCTAAAGGTCTTACAACACACCAGCCTAGCGTAACAAAAATTCTTAAATACAAATTTCAAATCACAAATAATTTAATATGCTACTTCCATTTCAACCAATCTTCTACCGTACAAAACAATTTGTGCCATGCTACATTAAACATGTGTTACGTTGTCAAATCTTGCACGTGGCCAAACCCTCCTAAGGGCCATACGCTATGCTATTCGCATGCTAGGTTGCCAAGATTACCTAAACCTCTGGGTAAGGTAGTCACAACAATGGTGGTATGGGCAATACTACATGCAACCTTGGCGTAGCGTCTGTACACCTATCGTGGCCGAATTGGCAATAGCGGTGATGTAATGGCCAAAATGGCAACCAAAATAGTGATAGAAGACACAAATTTCTAGACAAAAATGAAAAAAATAAAAAAGAAGAAGAGAAAACAACAACCTAGAAAAAATATAGCAACTTACCAAGCCGCCAGAGTCTCCTCTCATACTGCAACGCATGCCTATGACAGATGTCCCAGGGTGTCTTTGACCTTGTCCTCCTTGGCGAGTGCTAGGTGTTTACGTTATCTTTTAGGTTCCATTGTCTCGATTGTAGATTCTCTGTTAATCACTATGCTAAATCACCTTGCTCTTTGTCAATAAAACTGATCTACACTCTGGATATGGGCTTTGCACTATTACAATGAAAATGATGAGTTTACGAGGGGTAAACCCCTATTTATAGCCAATGCGGTGAAAAATAACTTTCCATTTTCACACCTCAATTAATGTGGGATGCTCCGTACAGCGTAGCACTCCCACCATAGTAGATCATCACTATTTGCATTGTAGCAAGTGGGCCCAACTAAAAATTTCATCCCACCTTAAACTAGCAACTTACCTTTGCAAGAATAACATGCCATGGTCCACAAAGACCTTAAACTAATAGTTTTAACTTACAAACCTAACCTGTTAACGGTCCACAAAGACCTTAAACTAACAGTTACAATTCATAGTTTGACAAAGTTAGCGGTCTATAATGACCTTAAAGTAGTAGTTGTAAACTACAACTCTACATCCAGGCAGTCTGCTACAACCTTAAGGTAGCAACTTGCTAACCCTGTATTATAGTTGACAATTATTTCAACCATTTCATATCTCATTATTCCTTTGCAAATGTCTACTATGTGTTGTTGATAAAAATAGGTATCACTTGACTTGGCATTTATCTTAATATGGCAGGTTGAGCACGAACGGCCATGCATCATGATCTATCTTCAGTTATAGCCTTGACAGCCCCACATGGTAAGCTTACAAAACAATTAAACCCAGAGTCAATAGACTAGGAATCATCCATCGATAGCACTATGGCATCCTTAGAAACACCCCCAAATTGACCCAAACATTTGGTCCAAGCCTTAGATTTAGAGGCAAGGGATGTAACTGAGGACCCTCTCATTGAAACACTTGTGACTACATCCAGGGGAAATAAAGATGATAAAACATAGCTCCCTCCTAGATTCACAAATGCATAAAGATGTATCCAAAATCCTTCAAGACAACATTGAGGTATTCACATGGTCCTATAATGACATGTTGGGCTTAGATTCAAGGCTTATACAACATAACATTATCTTAGACCCATGTGTGAAGGCAATTAAACAAAAGGCTCGCAAGATTAAACTAGAGATCACACTGGTCATATGGGATGAATCACTAAGCTCTATCAAGCTTGTTTGATTCGGGCAATTAATTACTCAGAATGGGTGTTGAACATCATTATAGTTTCTAAGAAAATAGGAGGAATATGAATTTGTATAGAATTCCAGGATCTGAACAAAGAAACGATCAAAGATGACTTCCCACTGTTGAGTATCGATCAACTTATCAACACTACGGCTAGTCATGCTCTACTATCCTTCATGGATGGTTTCTTTGGCTACAATCAAATGTGTATCAACCTAGAGCATCAGTTAACAACCATTTTCATGACCCATGGGATACCTTTTGTTACACTATGATTCCCTTTGAACTCAAAAATTCTAGAGCAACCTACCAAAGAGCCATGACATACATCTTTATTGACTACATCCTGGAAACACTAAACGACTATGTGGATGACATATCAGTCAAACCTAAAGAGGCTACTGAACATCCCAATGATCTAGGTGTAGTCCTCAAATGCTACCATATGCATGAATTACACCTCAATCCAAAGAAGTGTGTCTTCAGGGTAAAAATCAGGCACATGATGGGGTTTGTAGTATCAGAGGCTGGAAAACAAGTGGACCTTGACAAAGTTAAAGCCATCACTAATCTAGAACCCCCTACCAACCTTAAATAATTACATGGGTTGCAAGGTAGGGTATAGTTCATTAGAAGGTTTATAGCAAAGTTCACTGACAAGTTACACCCCATGTAACACTTATTAAAGAAAGGGATTAGCTTCGAATGGACAACACAATGACAGCAAGCCTTCAATGACCTAAAAAAAGAGATTTTACACCTTCCAACTATTTACCCACCATAGAGGGATAAGCCTTTCTACATCTACATTGCCACCTCAGACATGTCTATCATAACACTATTATGTTAGAGAAGAGATGATGGCTCTGAGATTCTAGTTTATTACTAGATTCATGCATTGATAGCATACAAGGTGAAGTATAATGAGGTGGAAAGAAATTTCCTTGTCCTAATGTTTACATTGAAAAAGTGGAGGCATTATCTATTCTGTAGTAAAGTCAAAATTATATGCAAAAGAAATGTACTCTAGGCTATCACGAACAATCTATATGAAAGCAACAGGATAGCCGGGTGAACAGCGATAACCACAAAATTTAATTTGCATTAGGTAACCCAATCGTCAACGAAACGGAAAGCCATAGCTACGCAACTCACAACCTCACTTGTCAATGATTAGGCAACCATAGAACCTGAATTCCTTGATAAGCATGTTAACACCATCAACACTGTCCAATTACATCTCAAAGCTACTTTGCATTTCAACGATGCCTCAACTATGCGAGGTGGTAGTGCAGCTGCTGTCATTACATTTCAGTCTGGGGACATTCAACCATTTGCTTATCATTTCATGTTCCTTTGTATGAACAATTTCATAGAGTATGAAGGACTTCTCAGAGGCCTCTTATTAGCTTGAGAATTAAAAATTCAACAACTACCAATTTGAGATAATTCACAACTCATTGTCAATCAAATCACTAAGGTCTATGCTTGTAAAGCTAATCATCTGTAGCCCTATTGTGACCTAGTCAAACGTTTGCTCAAACAGTTTGCCATAACAGATGTCCAACACATGCCACACAATGCGAATACTGTAGAAAATTCCCTAGCCACACTAGCATTAAATGTGCCACCACACCTATTCGCAACTTTGCCCACTTTGATAACCAACTGTACGGAGCCTATCACTCAAGTGGTACATGTTGCCTCTATAAGTGCTGTCGATACCCAAGAGTGGTACGCCAACATTAAATCATATCTACAACATGGAAAACCCCCACATAGATTGCCATCTACCCAATGTGCAATCCGCAAGCATGCTCGGCAATATGTACTTATGGGAGATTACGCCTTATCCAAACACTCCTTTGATGGGATATTGCTAGCATGCGTAAATGAGGGACAAGCACAAAATATCATTAATGAGGTCCATGAAGGACTATGCGGTGGACACATAGCTTCTAGGGCCATGGTAGCAAAAATCAGATGCCTAGGATATTACTATCCTCACATGGAATGCGAGTGCCTTGCCAAAGTTAAGACTTGTGACACGTGCCAACAATATGCAAATATTATACACATTTCACCTATTGAGTTGCACTTGACATAGATCACATGGCCATTACAGTGATGTGGATTAGACATTAGAGGACCTATCACATATAAGTCTTCCATAGGGCATAGCTTCATCATCACTGTCATTAAGTAATTTACAAAGTGGGTAGAGGCTATCTTCCTTAGGAAGACTACATCTCAATAGGTTTGCCACTTTATATTGGATAATATAGTGACAAGGTTTGAGCTTCCCATGACTATTGTGATAGACAACAGGCCACAATTTAGTAGTGCAAAAACCAAAACCTTTTGTAGCAACCTTGGAATTAAGCAATCCTTCTCCTTGCCATACTACCCATAAGCAAATGGATAGGTAGACGCTACGAAAAAAGCCATTATCAACTTGCTCAAGAAGATGCTTAGGAATAGTAAGAGTCGATGGCATGAGAAAATCCTCTATGTGCTATGGTCTTACAGAACGACATGCAGGATGACAGCAGGTAAAACTCCTTACAGCCTTGTTTACGGATTTGAAGTGGTGTTGCCTCTTGAGCTACAAGTACCATCACTTCGAATGATCCTATCAAATGTTATGAACAAAGCCCAGAACAATGAGTTGAGGATCATTGACCTCAACTTCATAGAGGAGGAGCATGCACAAACACTTGGCAGCATCAAGTGATATCAAGATAGGAAATGGTAGAAGCATCATGCAAATCCACATCAACAACCGATAAAAAAGGGGAACCTCATTCTCAAGGTTGTCCATGAACATGTGAACAAGTTATTAGCAAACTAGAAAGGTCCATTCATGGTCACAAAATATAATGAGAATGGAGCCTTCAAAGTGGCAGACATGGATGGCAAAGAGTTCTCAAATCTTGTGAATCACTTCTATCTCAAGCCATACTACATTTGATGCATGAGCAAGGTAATCAGCTCATCCGCTACGATGTAAAACTAGCAAAGCTCATCCGCTACGACATAAAACTAGAAAAGCTAGTCAGTTATGACTATAAAATGGCATAGATCATCCACTACGATGTAAAACTAGCAAAGATCATCTGCTACAATGTAAAAATGAAAAAGATAGTCTGCTATGACTATAAACTAACACAGATAATCTACTATAACTATAAACTAGCACAGAGAGTCTGCCATAAGATAAAATTGACAAAGCATGTCTGCTATGATGTAAAACTAGCATAGGTAGTCCACTAGGACCTTAAACTAGCCCATCCACCATCCACTATGATGATAAACTATCACAATGATTTGTTAGGACCTTAAAATACCATAGTGATCTGCTAGGACCTTAAACTAGCACATCACGGTCAACTGAGACCTTAAACTAGTACATCTGATGGTCTACCAGGACCTTAAACTGGGTTCATGGCATAACATCCTTAGTGTGCATCCATGACCCTACAAGAAAGTGAGCGTGTGCAGTTCCAACATGGGGTGGAACGTTGTAGTTCTAGGATGTAGTTCACAATGCCAAGAAAACACTTTGGAATATATGTAATGCCACTACTCCTAGCATCTTGTTGATCCTTTGGAAATGTTGTCTAACATCTTGCTAACCTTTCAGAGCTACTGCCACCACAGCCCATCACCCTAGCAGTAGCTTTTGTTATCAACATCTTCTATGAGAGCCCCAACACTATTGTGGCCCAGCCACAAAGTTGCTACCCTCTAGCCACCACCATCACCTGGGCCCAAATGACATTCAACTATTGGGCATCTCACATTACAACTAAACTATATAATGTTCACCTTGGATGGGGATTCCTAAACACTTGCATCACCGCAACTCCTAGTCTCCTTAGTGTCAACCCCTCCACACTGATGCTACCAAAACAGTTGTTGGGCTTTCTGGTTTGGACGTCACATGCCTCAGCAACAATGTTCATTGCTCTAGCGGCATCAAAATCTAGCAAGACCTTTTCCTTTATTTTTCTTAATAGTTGTTTCTTTAGTTTTCTCTCTATTGTGTTTGTAGGGTACATGCCAAAGGGGCGTTGGTCAAAGGTGTGTTTCACCAAGGTGATAGAACACTACATCTGTAGGTAGGTCAAAGCCCCATGTGGATGTAATGCAACTCATCCTGGAGAGGAAACACCTATCCTACAACAACAAGGTTGTTTGCAAATGAAAATGGAAGAACAACAAAAGAAAACCATAAAAGATAAAACACACAAAAAAAAGTGCCCAGAATAAATGGCACATCAACTGTTTTGCAATGACAATATCTAAGCATTCCGATGATAGGTCAGAAGCATGTAAAAGAAAGATTCCCATGCATATCGACTCCCTCACAAGCACTTCGACAAGGGACTACACTATGCTACATCTTTCCATTCCTGAAATTGTCCTCATGGCTCCACCTTTTCCCCCTTCCCTACATGACTATCCTAGTACTCTCAAGCAGAGCTACACGAAATTTGGACAATTACTAAAGAGCGATGTTAGCATCTTGTCTTTCATGGTGTTTTTTATTCTTTTTTGGCATTTCTTAGGCCCATCCTCCAAATGTCGACAAAGAGGGGCCATTGAAATACCATAAATTTTCAAGGCCTCCATGTTTTGGTGAGGTCTCGGAATTTAGGCAAGGACTTCCATAAGTGCAGCATCATGATAGTTTAGCAGGAAAATGTAGACACCAAAGGTAGACTATGTAGTCTAGCAAGTTTTCTACTTCTAGGACTGACAGGATTTCCAGACTCATCAACCTACCCAAATGGATAGTTGGCCCAGCTGATAGTCTACCTAGAGACCATGCCTAGAGTTGCTGATGATGTTCTGGATGGAAAAAATAGTTTAGAAATTTTTCTATTAGAGAAGTCTTCTACGCTATACTACGCTGCACAACATAGAAATCCTTCAAAAAATCAATCAAGTATCCAAATACAAGTTTTGATAAGATGTTCATGCAAGGCAAAGTTAGAATTTGGCCAATGCAGGATGCTACACTATATAGCGTAGCATGGTGTAGCAAGGGAAAAACATGTAAAGACTCCTCTGCCAAGCCTTTTTAGCAAAATAATTGCATCTAATGACATTGTGGCTTCCAAAACTACCCTTTCTAAGGTAGGCCTTGAACCACAATCAAAGTTTTTTGTGAAACCTACAATTCTGATAGAAATGCAAGTTACATTGGCTGCTATGCTATGCTATGCTACGTAGTGTAGCATAGCGTAGTAAATATGCAAATCAATGAAATGCTTCAAAGATTAACCCAACATGCACCAAGACTTCAAGCAAATGTTGTTGACTCCAACGCAAATTTCCTGTTCAAACTAGTGGCTATGTTGTGCTATGCTACATAGCGTAGCAAGTAGCTACACTACGTCAATGTGCTATGCTACATAGCTTAGTACAACATAGCAAGCAACTTTGCTACTTAAATGTGCTAGATAGTGTAAGTGATGCAAAGTTGATAGAGGCGTCAGGACATCTTCAGCTAGCTCTACAGCTTGTTAGCAATAACTAAGCTCATCGTAATCAACAACTTTGTTTAATTTTGGCATATCCTTTAGCCCATGCCCCAAAATTTGTCACTATGCTTGATCCTATTCATAAGGATAGGGAAGACATAGTCCTGCAGTGGAGAGTTCATTTCTACTTGCATTGTTAGCACAAAGGATTCCAACATTTGTAGTTTTGATAACATGGTTACAATGTAGGAAGTTCACGACCAGCGTTGTACATCTAGGTACTACGGGCATGTCAGCATCTCATGGAGTCCAGGACACATGGCATCTAGGCCTCATTTCTTACCTGCTCCTGGCCCTATAAATACCTTGACAAATAATGCTCAAAGGGTTTGCTTTTTTGCTCAATGATTTTGCATTTCTAGATTAACTAGAGTAGTTGGCTTGTCAGAATTTTTGCGTTGGTCGGTTGGCTTTTCTAGTTGGAATTTTTCATCCAAAGAGTTGGCATTTTTGTGCAATTGGCTTTTAGGTTCACATTCGAGAGAATAGCTGGCACATTTTGAGCATTCTAGTTACTCTTGAACTATCTATGTGCCTCTATCATTGTATAACTTGTTATACATCTTTCAAACCAGGCAAAGAATCGAACCCACGACCTTGGGGCGGTGCATTTTCTTACCCAAGATTATTCTGTCATCTCTTTACTTGTATCACTATTTGGAATTATTTCCTTTATTCCTATATTTATTGATTATTGGTTTTACCTCACATATTTTTCATTCAAAAAAACATTCACGTAAGATTAAGTTACACTAATTAAGTCCCTATCTGATTGACCAAACCATTCAAGGCACCCTAAATCCATTTTCTCTAGCATGGCCCTCGCACAAATTTGCGGTTAAACTGTTTCGCCTGGTGACCTCTGGGTGTTCTAGCCATCGACATTTTTTGTCTCAACATTGGTGAGGTGACACCAACATAGAAGTGGCTAAAGGGATAATCACCTAGGTACATTCAAGCAAACATCTAGTATGTAAGTTTGCTTAATGTATTTATAGCACCTATCCCTTCCATCCCTACCATGGAGATGTTGCATGTCATCAACTCCTTCAATGAGAAGGTTGATCATTTTACCATCAACATCTAGGATGTGAAGGTGAAAATGGATGTTGGTGTAGGCCTCTTTCATGACTTGTTTGGTGTTCCCACTAATGAATAAAAGGCTTCAACCAAGATAGTAAGGGAAATAGGCCATTGTGATGAACTTTTGAACTGGCTTGATGCCAGCATGGACCACTTTGAAATTTCCATGAATAGCTTCATGAACCCTGATGCAAAGGAATCATATCCTTTATTTAGGTCTCATGTATTTTCTAGACTATTATCATAAAATAAGGTAATCACCATAGCACTAAGATAAACCTTTAAGAATGTCTTGATGGAGGACATCAAATTTGACTTGACTACTACCTTGGTGACTAGGCTTTAGGTGGAGATCTTTAGACTCTATGTTGATATCTCTATAATAATTCATATGCACTTTGGATTTTTTATAGGTTATTTGAAGAGGTTTGTGGAGTTTTTTGTGGTATACAAGAATAGACGATGGGTTTTCCAAGACCCAAGCCAACATTCTAGGCCTTGGGTAAAGAAGATTTATCCAATAGTGTAGGTCCAAAAGCCACTAGAGGGAATGGATGATACATTATCCATCATTACTAAGAATATTGATGTTAGGTAGTGTGAGTCTCATAACAGCACTAATGATGATGAGCATTTCATGTTTTTCACTAGTATTCTAAATGCTAGATGACGGTGTATGAAGGCTGAAGGTGTAGCTAGGGAGAAACTCAAGAAGCCTATGAAAGAAGCATCATTAGCATCATTAGCCTACTACAAAGAAACTTAAGTTTAGGCTTACATCGTCATAGGAGGTAATCACCAATATGTTTTTTCTATGCTTGGTTGTTTTAAGGTTTTATGACCATATTTTTATTTCATGTGCTAATTGGTTTGTCATGCTTTATGGTTGTAGGCAAGTGAAAGGTCATAGTAGCCCAAGCTACCATAGAGGAGAAACAAAGATGTGTGGATGAGGCACTCTCATAGCCTGAGGTGGACATCAATGATTTAGATAGCTTTTTGATGACACAATGTCAGGCACATCCTCCATCATCATCCTAGAGGAGGAAGAGGACAAGGATTTAGGTATGTCCATGATCAATGTTTTCATTTTATCTTATTATTTATCTTTGATTTTCATCCTATTCCTTTGATGACTGTTATGCTTACAATAGTTCCTAAGCCATCAATGTAAGAATTTATCCCTAAATTTTATGTGAAACCATTGGTAGAGATGCCAAATAAAGTGGAGTTCATGCATGAAATGGCTAAGGACACTATCGATCAGTTGCACTAAGTTGCAACTAAGATAGATAAGGATTTTATTTTATGTGCTTTACTTGTAGGCTATGCTTACATTATGGCTATCTTAGGATGTGCATTATGTTTAAGGTTGTATTTTATGCTTGCGTAGTATCTTATGTGGAGTGGGACCCTAGTAGAGACATAGAGATTAACTCCTTGACCAAGCTTTCCTCTGATGTATCTAATGTATTCTTGAAGTTGTATGAGACTAGTACTAATCTAGCAATGTTGTGCAAAAAAACTTCATGAAAGCTAGGGAGGTTGAATGAATCCCTATGGGAGGAAGTTGTGGACTTAAGAGATAATACTCAATGGCAAGAGAAAATTATTAGACATCTTTGAGACTAAAATGCCTTTGTGAAGGCTGAAGTAACCAACTCAGGAGAGTTATAGACTAGGGAGATCACATGGGTCCATTACTGGCATGTCATTTATGAGAAAGTAGTGGTCCTACAAGAGATGGTGGAAAAACATATGTAGGTGAAACTCATCTCCCATAAGGTTAAGAATTGGAAGGATCATTGTGCTTGGGTCCTAGAGTGGGATAAGAAACAAAAGGTTCATAAGTGATACTAGAAGGTGGATTGTAGGGCCTAACTTATGTGGCTTAAAGTGGAGTTGATTGAATGACATAAGAGAGAGTTTTTCATCTAGGGGATTTAGGTAGAGAGTGCTTATTAGTTTTTTCAAAGTACTCTCACCATGGAGCAATCCCCTACTCTTCAAATTACAACTATTGTAGGTGAGACTTTTATGACTACTACTATCATGGAGCCTCCTACTTGAACAAATATAGATAGGACTAGCATCCTCTCTAGCATTGATCTTGGGAATGTTAACTAGGTTAACATGATGAAGAACCAAATTCTCCATTATTTGGAGGAAGGAATTTCCCATCAACCCACAAAATTAATGGAGCCAAAATCTCCATAGGTTTAATATATTCTACATTTTAGTTTTTAACTTATGATTTTAATTTTAGCTATGGATTGCTAGCTCACCATATGTTGTTTCATTTTAGGCCTCAAGAGACATTGTTGGCCCTAGTGATGAGGGTGGGAATGAACCATGACTTCCTTCTCTAGATGCCACTTAATATCCTCTATAAGTTTAGCTCATTTTCTATTTGTTTTAATATTCATCTTGATGTCTATGATTAGCCAAGACTATGTTTTAGATTATTGTTATTCTTCACCATTTTTTTCCACACAGTGTGGCCATGGCTTATGTATGTTATGGACATTTTAAATTTAAATTTAAATTTTGGTTTTATTTTTGGCTATATGTATGTATAGTTGTAGTAAACATTGTAAATTTTCTAAATGTTGTGAATGTTCAAAATGGCTATGTTGCTGTTTTAGTTATAACATCAAATAGCTAATTAGTGTAATAATAAGCTAAGCAAAAAAGATATAATATTAAAAGGAACATTTGCTAGTTTTAGGCCATTGTGAGCATAGGTTATATAGTTTTTCTAGTTTAAGGCCATGGTGAAGCATGATGTGTTATGGTTACTTTGCCAATTTAGGGCCATGCCAGGCCATAATTCTAGTTTAACATCCTAGTGGATGGTGACACTAGCTTAGCATCTTAGCAGAATATGATTTTGCCAATTTAAGGCTATAGTGACCCATGATGCATTGTGGTTAGCTTGCCAGTTTAGGGCCATGGTGGATCATAATACCAATTTAACATTTTAGCAGACACCAACACCAATTTAGAGTCTTAGTGAACTATGATTTTGCTAGTTTAAGGACATAGTGGGTCATGTTGTGTGATTATCTTTTCCAGTTTAAGGCCATGGCAGGCCATGATGCTAGTTTAAGGTCTTAGTAAACCATGCACGAAAAATAAATATATTTATAATGCTTTTTGATGTTTACAATAAAACTAAAGAAAGACTATAATACATAACTAAAAATGAAAATGAAATTAGGCTACATGCATAGGCTATGTAAATAAAGAGAAAAACAAGAAATGTAAGAAAGAGTATAAAAAATTAAATAGAAAGGTTAGGTTATATGGCTATTGGTATATCTGGTTTTTAAGCNAAGGTTAGGTTATATGGCTATTGGTATATCTGGTTTTTAAGGCATATTATGGAGAAGTTTAAGGTGAGCCTCAATTATGCAGATTCTTCCTAATCTTTGTAAGGTTAGCGAATGAGTAAAGCCTATTCTACACAAGCTTGTATTTTCCATCCCCTTCGCTTAGAATGTGAAAAAAGGTTCATCCCATAATGATCCTATTTATTATTATTGTCATTGTCATCTATCTTAGGTTGTTGCTCCTCATGGCTAGGAGATTCTTCTTGAAGGTACACTTCAAACACCTACTCTATGTTTACATTGTTAAAAGCAAGGAAAACTACATTAACATCATGAAAGATGATTTTACCTACCTTGTAAGGAAGGTAAATTTCTTGATGGATGGAAGAGGACATAGCTAGTAACTAAGCCAACCAAGGTCTTCCCAAGATCAAGTTGAATCCTGGTGTCTCTTCCACCACCAAGAAGTTGGTACTTATAGGGAATTGCTCCCTAGCTACAAAATTGAAGGAGATAGATCCCTTGACAACAACTCTTCATCCATTGAGGAACTTAAAAGCTACAGTGATTGTAGGTTATGTCTACTTCGTTAAGCTTAAACATTCAATGATGGTGCATGGGATGACGCTGGTTGTAGCTTTGTCATCAACATGGACTCGATGTACTTTAAACTATCCTATGCATATGGTTATGAATAGAGTGGTTGTACTTACTTCACCATTTTGGGGGTTAACTTTAATTTTACTATCATGAGATGTTAAGGGTGTTGACTTCTCCCTTGGTAAGGAAGGAATCATCACTACATGGATGGCTTTCACATTAGCAAGGATGTCCTCACTAATAGGGATGGATGTGAACATTTTAACTAATGCCTCACAATGAGTGGTGAAAGTAATGATCAGGTCATACAAGCTTAAGGTTGTATTTTTTTGCTTGAGTGATTACTTGACTTGTCCATTACACTTAGAAATTTTTATCATTGGTCATGGGATTTCGACCCCTATTGTTCTTTACTTTCTCCATTCACCCCAAAATGTGCACTTTGGCTCTAGGTTGTATTTGCTAGGGCTTTTCATCATTATTTTGGTTATGGGCTTTAGTGTTTTCCTATGGCTTGTTGGTTGGATTAGGTTGAATAGAGGTGATGAGTATAGCAAAAATGGAAGTGGGCTTCACTAGATCCACTTCTTTTCATGCCAATGTTTTCTTGTCATGCTTGTTGGGCTTTTACTTATGCTTCTTCCTTGAGATATTCTAGTTGTTAGTTATTGGTTATGAAGAAGAGGTAGTTGCATTGGCAATCATAGGAGGTTGTTGTGCTATTGGTTGGGTCATGACTATTTATGTTATGTTAGTCTATGGGATCTTGATGACAAAAGCATCTCTCAAAGACACTCGTGATGGTACTTTTATGACAAATGGGGATCTTGAGTTGTGGGAAGTTGAAGAAGCCCTTTTATCATAGAGGGGTAGTTGAATCATAAATGATTCTCTTATAGATCTTTAATCATCATCAATGTTGAATTAAGAAATAACATAGGGGTTTTCATTAGCATTCACTGGGTCTTTGTAGATGTACATCGACCAATTTTGTGGCCGAACTAGGTTTGAAGCATCTAAGACTAACTCCCCCTATCTATAATCCCCTATAGGTCATCCTTTAGCACGAGGTAGAAGTCTATGTCATGACCTAGAAATTTTTGATAATGGTAGAATTAGTCTAGTTTTAAGTACCTAGGTAGTTGGGGATCATCCTTCATTGCTTGAGTGGAGTCTTTGGCTATTTCACATAACCACTCATGTTTCTTTTCAGTGACATCTATCATCTATTTATGTTGTATGCAACCACTCTTTAATACTTGTTCTAGTAACTCAAATGGCTTCATAGCTAAGGTTGTGTATTTGGATATAACCTTTATTTTGAAGTTGGATCAAGTTTTTTTAAATGTAGTAGTCCTAAAGGTTGATGATTGGTTATTGCAGTCATTAGTGGGTCCCTTGGGTTGGTTGGTATTTGTACCATACTTCATGATTTTTGTTTCCTTCGTTACAATTGCTACAATTGTATTTTTTTATTTTTTTTTCTATTTATCTCTCCATTTATGTTTAGTTTTATATGCTATGTAAGCTAGGTCATGACTGGTCTCCATAGTAGCTTCTATATTTTTAATTTAAGAAAATGCTTGGCTGAGAGACTATGAGTCAAGGTAGTAGAGCTTGGACTTAATGAAGTCATTAACCATTCTAACAAGTGGGATTTTGCTATAGGCTCTAGTATTTCATTAAATAGTCCATTTTACCATTGAATGAATTTTTGCATAGGTTCTAGGGATCCCTACTTGACATTCATGAGTTGGTCAAGCATGGTCTCAAGCTTCAAGTTATACTTGAAGTGGTGGATACACTAGAAAATCAAGTCCTCCAAAGAGGATATGGATCCCGTAGGTAATACATGATACCAATCAAATGCTTTCCTAGTTAAGGACATAGGGAAAATCCTCATGATGATATGAGGCCAGGGCTATAAGAATAAGCATTCAAATCAAAAGGTAATAAGGTGAGCATTGGGATTACCTTCTCCATTGCATTTGCTAAATTTCGAAATAGGAACACTAAGAGAAAGTGCCAAGGGTGGGACCATAGGACTAATCTGATCATCCTAGTAGAAGCCTAGAATCTTGACTATTTATGAAGTAGAGGCATTAAGCCTCTTCAATTCCTTCGTTAGGTCTTGGATCATCTAGATGACTTGATCTAGGCACTATGGTGGCCCTGTTTGTTATTGGTTTGTACATAAGTCTTTGGTATTTGTAGTGAGGCTTTTGACCTTACTATGGGTTACATGATAGAAGGAACCGGCTATGTTATGATTGTGGCTTATGGGGCAAATAAGGAAAAGGATGTTTGCACTATTACTTGAGGCACAAATGGCACAAATAAGGTGTGTGACCATTGAGTTTCTCAAGGTCCCATGATGGACCCTAGATGAGTAGTTAATGGATTTGTGGTGGTAAAAACCACTATTGATGATTGCATAGATTAAGGTCATGTGACAAATGACATAGATGGGTTATGGATCATCATCTATGGAAATGATTGAGTTGATGCATGCCTATGATTGCTATGGGATCAACTATGGTTGGAGTGATGGTACCATGATGCCCATAGAGAAAACAAACAAAGGCTTGATGGCATTGGGGGTTGTTTATTGAAACAATCCTTCCAAGATGTTTTCAAGCTTAGAATATACCATAAATTCATCCTCCTCTTCCCGTTGTTCCTCAAAGCTATGTTTTTTATCCTCTTCCTCCATCTTAATAAATTGGGCTAGTATACCTACATATATATCAAATAAAGGTATCTAGTCAAAGGGAAAATGGATGTACTCCTTACCATTATGGTGGATAAGTTTGGACTTCCTTTTGACTTTTTCTTTGAAACATGGAATCAACATGCTAGCCTATATTTTGGCACAAATGAAGTGATATTAATATTCATTAATGACTTCAAAATTAGGACTTTTACCTTTGACCCTCAAATATTACCTACATTTTATGATAGCAAGGCCTTTGGGGTCATATACCCTCATGGCTTGTTGGCTAGGATCTTCAGCAGTGAAGGTGAGGGGAAATGTAGTAAATTGCTAGAAAGACATGGCTATGGTATTGAGAATGGCTTAAACCAAGGCTATAAATTATAAAATAGAAGTCAATTCTAGTGGATGGAATTTAAAAACGTTTAAAGGAAACAAAAATAGTTGAAAACAAAGTACTTACTAAAATTAGTTAATGGGGGAATAAGGAGGGTCTATCCATTTACTAGAAATGGAAAGTTGGAAACATTAGTATTAAGCCTTATCTAGGTTAGCCTTCCAACTACCTCTATGCTAGGTATGGTAGGGCGAGGGAGAATAAGGGAGGTGAGATAATGGAAATTTCACACCTTCTAGCTCAACATTGGGATGAGGGGAAAATTTTGAAAAATCAAAGTGAAAAGTTGGCATTTCCCACTTGGTTTTTGCAGGTTGCTAATTTTCTTAGCATGGAAAATGGGGGACTTAACTTTTCAGAAGTTTGGTAATTTCTAAAATGGTTGCATCACCCACTTTGGAAAGTAGAAAATTTGGTAGGAAAAAGAAAAAAGAGATGAAAGGATATCAACATTATCTTTGGAGGAAAATTTTCACAATAAGTGTTGCAAAAACTATCATCCAACCACCTATAACTTCCATGTTATAGTTTCGGTCATAAGGGGGGAATGGCCAGTATTGATCTTTTGAAGGTTTTGGATATTTTGCTACAAAAAATTGAAAAGGATTTCAACTTGAAATGGGAAGAAAAAGTTCTTGTTGTTGAGTTGGTGACAATCCTCATCAAAGCTAGCCTTCCCACTAGATCTACACTAGGTATGGTAGGGGGAGAAGAAAAGGGGGGTGATAGAATGAGAATCTCACACCTCTGAACCCAATGTTGATAGGGGGAAAAAGCATAAAAAATAAAAGTAGAAAGTTGGTGTTTTTCCATTAAGATTGGTTTTAGCTAGTTGCCAATTTTCCTAGCTTGGAAAGATGAAAGAGAGAAAACTAACTTATGGAAGCTTGGTGGCTTCCAAAAGGGTTTCACCACCATCATTGGAAACTAAGAAAATTTTGGAAGCTAGAGGGGGTCAAGAGAATGAACTTGAAAATCAAGATTAGCTTTGAAAATTCACAACAACTGCTATAAAAATTGCAAAGCCTAAACATCTACTACTTCATGCTAGGTCTTGGGAGTAGAGGAGGATGAATGGTATCATGGATTAATGTGCATATTCAAAGGTTTTAGATATAAAATGTAGATTTCAATATAACAAGAAACATTGGTGATAACTACAATTATATGTAGCCATAGAAATTAGGTGAAGGCCCTCCTTCTAGTGCAAAGAAAAACTGTTCCAAGAAAAAAATTCAATCATTAGAAAAAATTTAAGGATATTTGACACGTAGCAATTTGTCAACCCATAAATCCCAAAGGCCTTGATAAAGAAATGAAATTTGGGATGCCCTAGCTGGTCTAGTAGATCAACCAAGAATTTGGGGGATTTGAAAATCAATATAATGAAATGGAATGTAAAAACTGATAATAGATCTAAATAATGCATAGAAAATAAGCAAATATAACTTGCACACAAAACCAAAAACTTAAAACTTTATTGAGAAAGAATAAAAAATAAGTTAGAAAAATATGTACAAGTGGTGCTTGAATGGGAAGAAAGGGGGTTCACTTGGATAGAAGTTTAGGATCTATTAAAGTTGATGGAGTCAACTCCATGATCTAGATGTCGTATGACTCCCGCTATTAAAATTTCAAATTTGCAATGTTGGCTACTACTAGGGGATGAAAAATTAAAAAATTTGGATGCAAAATTGCTCCATGTTGGGATTTGGGAATCCTAGAAGTGTAGTGTTGATACAAAAAATCCACAAATCTCAAGGTGATAGTGCTTCCATGTTAGGGTTCAAGAGAATGCAAACATGGGAGATTACAAGAACCCTTGAGGGCTTGAAAATGCCCCAAGTGTGGAATTATTACTTGGAGAATGTATGTATACTCAATGTATGCAAGTGCCAAAAGAATGGAACCTATCAATGAAAAATCCACAAATCTCAAGGTGATAGTGCTTCCATGTTAGGGTTCAAGAGAATGCAAACATGGGAGATTACAAGAACCCTTGAGGGCTTGAAAATGCCCCAAGTGTGGAATTATTACTTGGAGAATGTATGTATACTCAATGTATGCAAGTGCCAAAAGAATGGAACCTATCAATGATATTTGAAACTAGTTTTATAGGTTTTGGGCCATGAATGGGGCTACAAAATGGCCATGATTTGGCTATAAAATGGCTACAAGTTGGCTACCAAATTGTTGCAAATGGGTGTCAAAATTCTAAGGGTTATTATATATGGTAAGTGCCTTTCCCCCATGGCCATTTCATTTAATATAAATAGTAATGGAAGCACACCTTCCACACTAGAGATGAATCTTCCACATTAAGCTCTTTACCATGCTTGCTAAGGTGGTTGGTCAATGTTGGAGTGCATGAAATGTTCAAAATTACCTATTGTGGATTCCATGCTAGGGGATTCAATTTTTAATGTTGGCAGTAAAGAATCTATGCTTGGGATGGGGGGGTTGGAGGAGAGGGGAGGGAGTTCCATGCTAATGAGGGAAGGTTTCCAAGTTATAGATGTTGTCTCCATGCTAAAGGGAGAAAGTTTCCAAGGCCCCCATCCTTCTATGCTAGGGATAGGTGATACTTACGTCCTACATGTATTTCCAACATAGAAGAGATCATATGCTTCATAAAACCCATCAAATTGAATTTTTTGGCATTCCAAAAGGCATTTTTAATCCTGCCCCCTCTACCTCCCACCTCCTTCCCCACACCCCCTTCCCCCCTCCCACAAGACCAAATATAGACACTAGGTGATGTTTTTCAATTGGGAAATGAGGCTTTACCCACTAATGAAGCATATTTCAGCTCCAAAAGTATAACATATGTGAAATTTCCAACTATGGATTACAATATTCCCATTTACAATTAATTTTTACCTTAGGTTTTATGGGGAGAATGCTACATGATGAATATTGACTATAACATAAAAATTTTTGTGGTGTTTCAGAGGAGTGTATGTGATAGGAGATTCATCATGTGAAGTGGTAATTTGATGATATCAAAGAGAATAGTAATTATGGTAAGAAGTGTTGGCCATGGAGCCACTTGGTAACATAATTTTTTTGACATAATAGCCATATAGATTAGGTTGGTAGTGAAGTACAACTACCTTGGCGGTGGCATCCCTTACAACTATGGGTTTTTCCATCGATGATAGTAATCTTGAGGTTGATATGACATTCCACTTAGATAATACTATTATTAGTGGACTTGTTGCTAATAGTTGCATTTAAAATAAGGTAACCTCCTTAATGAGTGTCTCCTAACAAACTTTAGGTTTAAGAAATAGATCATAGATCCTATAAGTGTAATAGAATTGGGTAACATCCCTTGAGATGGTCATATTGAAAAATGTCACATCCTTAATTATCTGTATTTGAATTTGAAACCTCATCTATCACACAACCTTACATTTATGAGGGTCATAATCCTTTACTACAACATTTTTCTTTCCTTTTTTCTTCTTCCTGTTCCCTACTTTATTTTCTCCTTCATGATTTTAAGTACCATTTAAAGCTTCTCATTTAGATAGCCCCACATATTGTCTCATTTAAAACTTTTTGGATTTGCAAGGTTTTTCTTTACATGACCTTCTCTAATGATGCTCCCTCTTTAGGGTCACAAATATATACTTCCATTTTACAAATGAATGAATCTCTATCATACTCCTTTGCACTTTCTCTCTTCTTTAACTCCAATTCTTCATTTGTTCCTTGATCAATAAGCCTTTGGATCCAATGGACCATCATTTATGATAGTCTTCCTTAGGCATATATCCCAAGAATCTCTCATTTTTTTCTTAAGTCCATCTATGATACAACAAAGCTTCTTCCTTTGAGAGGAACCATGACTAGTGCATCAGTGTACCAACAAATAGTACCTACCCAAGGATGCACCAAGGAAGTCATAGTTATCTTTTTATCATCATAAATCTATTTTCTCAAATTGAACATCCTACATTGTGTCTAATACTTATTGTTAAATAATACTAGTCTAATACCTATTATTGAATAACACTAGAATTATACTCCATTTGCAAAGAGATTCCAGTTCCAAGGATCAAAACCAATGTTTAACTTCCATTATGAGTGTCTTGGGGAATAATTAAGCTTCTACTAGTTATTTTTCATATTTTTCAAGGTACAAGCATCATTGAAGGCTTTCTTCTATGGATCAATATTATAACCTTTCTCAAATTTAGAAATATTATTCATGTTAAGTCATTTGATCTAGTTAACCCTTTGATTTATAGTAGGGATGTAAATTACCTCACAGATGTTAATCATGCTCCTTGTAGTAAGTAGTGATTCATTAGTCATTTTGTTTACTAGGTCCCATGTCATAAGCATGTGTCCTATGATGTGGCTTACTACATCTTCTTTCTTGATGATACCCCTCTTCTTCTTAGTGTTGTCCGCATTCCTCTCTTTCATCTCTATGATGAGGTCTTCTATCATCTCCATCTTACCCTCATCATTTCACCTTTGGTTTCGGTGAATTTCCCCTTCATCAAAGTTAGAGTAAAAGAGGTATGGTGAATATTGAGAGCTACAAGAGTTATGCCATCTTACTCTCCTTCTCTAGTTCCCTGGTTATTCTGTTACCTAATGATTGGGAGACCATGGTCTTAAGATTCCCCTAGTTCTAAGCCCTACTTTCCCCTTACCTTGGTTGCTTGTGAAGGTTGAATGTAGCTACTGGTAAGTCATGTTATCTTCACTGAAGAGAGGAAAACCTTGATGGTGACATTCCCCTTATGGATATTCAGTGTCCTTATTTTCTAACTACACTATTAGTGTGATCAAAACCTTTTTATTCTTATAGTCTTCATGGTGAACCTCCATAAGTTTTTCTTTTCAAAGTTGAGCTTCTATTAGTTGATAATCTCTAAAGAGGTGATCTATTACTTGGTACTCTAGGCCTACTAGTTTGATGTCAAACTTCATTAGTGCTACCATGAACATTGAGGTATTGGCATAGTTAGATGGCAATACAATGTTGTCCTCTAAATATCTCAACCATAGCTACTCATTTTGGTGAAGGATAAAAGTGAATTCTAGATAGTATAGATTTGTATGGGTGTATAAAACCTTTAGTTATTAGGGTACTTCATCTACATGTCTTCTTATTTTATAACGTTTTTGGTGGAATCATTAGTAGGTGAAAAATAAACCATACAAGAAGAAGATATCTTTTAGTTTCTTCTTATAGTATTTCTTGAATAAAATATTATTATTTCTTCTAATGATGATTCGTTGTGCTTCTACAATGATCATGTATGATTCAATTATCTAAAACAATTACCACATACCAAAAAAGGGATTTTACGTAATAATAGTGCTAATGATAAGTGGAAAGTTCTCCCTACACCCAACCATATGAATCACAGGAGCATATATGCAATCTGATTAAGTTCCAAGGAATCTTTGAGTGGATAGTATCCTAGATAATCAAGCATGATGTTGCTATCCATTGTCTTTTCAATCATCACTTGTGTTAGTTCCATTGGTATGGTTAAGTATGATTGAGGCATAACATGTTATATTTTATTATTATTCTTTTTTATGATTAAATATTAAAAAAATAAAATGATTAGAGTATTAATTTCTAACTAACTATGGAATTAAGAGTAACTAAATTATCCTAACAATACAACATCTATTTCTACCTTTTGTACCTAACATGAACCTATATCAACACTACTTGATTACTAAGTGTTGACTATTAGGTGTACTATGTTTCCACCACTAGAATTACTAAGCATTAATATAACATGTTCAAAGTTGGTGTACTCTTTTTATCACAAAATAAGTATTATTTTCTAAGTGAAAAAAAGTAAAATACATTTAAAGTGGAGTGATTGAAAATAAAATAATTACTAATCCAAGTGTTGCAATGGAAAAAATTGATCTTAATTTTGTTGCCATCATGTAGACATATCCAGGTACAACATGCACTTGAATAAAATTTTTTTAAAAAAATGAAT
>MNCI01010846.1:0-74435 GCA_015680685.1 Gnetum montanum | reverse complement strand
CCCCCCCCCCGACTTTCCCCCTTTGGGTTTGGTGCCTTTCGATCTCTTGTCGCGGATCTCGGCCCTCGGCCGGCCGGCCTAGGTGAGATGCCGTGATCGATCAAGGGACCCTTCCCCCCTCGGTGTGGCCACCGCTGGTGACCCCCTGTTGTAATCTCTTGTAACATATTTTCGATCTTTTCTGTAATAGAATCCCGAACACTTTCTCAAAAAAAAAATTATATTTGGCTGTGCACAATTTAAGACTGCTAAAATGAATTGGTTGAGTTAATTTGCTTGTAGCAAAACTAGAAGTCTATGGATATGATTTCAAGCTTAAGTATCTTGACATTTAGATATACTGTGTATATCAAGAGATTTCAATTATCATATTGGCATTCTCTTCCTGCTAAATCCTTGGGTTGTTGTTTGCTTTATATAATTTTCTGTATTTATAATTTGCTTTTTATGCTGAATTGATTGGTGTCAATACTAGGATAAATGCAAGTTGAATTTCTGATGATCGATAAAATGTTTTAAAAGAATTCAGCTTTGCATTTCAGAGAGTGTTTTTGGGGCTTGGGATTTAGCACCTTCTACCTCGAACAGGGTGTTACGATATAATTTCTAAGCTCATCTATTTCAGTACTTATGTTTTTTCAGTTCATGTCATTTGCACACCCAGCCATTTACTTCTTCGATTACTTTCATTTAACGTCATAGCTTAGCTTGCATTGTTTTAAAACATGGAGAAGAAGTAAGAAATGTGTAAAAATCATTAGAACATCCAAATCTTATGTTTATGATATTACCATGAAATCATATGGATTTACTGTACGCTGAAATGAATGCAAAATTTTCAAATAACCTGAAATTAACAATTGGACAAGTAACAAAAAATTTAAAATAATAAAAGGAACTGAAGTTTCACATGTATATCATACAAATCATTGCTTCCATACCGTTCCTTTAAAGAAATAATCTCAAATGATGTAATATTACGCCTGTAGTTATGAACATTCCGAGCATCCATCTTGCAAAAGTTTCGAAAATCATGATCACCTACAAACTTGCTGCACGCGACTTGCATCTCCTGCTAGTTATAAGCAAACATCATACGTTATCATTTTTTTTTAGCAAGTCATCTACAATTATAAGCATGTTGTCTAAAAAAACCACATACGCACTCTGATATCAAGGTTTTCTTTCAAAAAGTAGTACTTGTATTCCCGACTTCTACAGCTAAACCTGAAAATAAAATTTATAAACCTTCATATTACAGCATGTTAAGCTTTTATAAGTGGCTATAATAAATTACAGCAGTTGTTTATCTTAAAAACAATCATAATAGTAACATTCATAAATAGTAACATTATAAATACTTGCACTTCTACAGCCTCTAGGTCAAACTTTTAATCATTTAACAATATCTTAATTCATTTCTTAACTCCAAAATAAGTATCAACTTTCAATATTTATATTCAAAGATGAAAGTAAAAAGGATAGTCTATACATGAAACTTGATATCTAGGACAGTTATCCCAAATGATATTTTTTTCATGACCACTTCATCATGGAGCCATAATTAAGGTTTTAAATGCAGTAAATATCAGGCACAAAATCAGAGCACTTCACTAAAGTTATCGAGAGCAGAATGCACATTTTAATAAATAAACACAGCAGTAACTGAGACTGTCAAAACAAATGAAAGTATTTCTGGCCATAGACGATCAGCAGCAATGAATAACGAAGTCCATAACACACAATAATAGTTAAAAGAGAACAACGCAACGGTAACAAGATAGCTCAGTGCAATACCTTGAATGAAATTCAGCTGAAACAGTGCACCAACCAGTAACCCGTATGTCACTAGGAAGTGCTCTATTCAATACCCTAACATAATCAATCTGCTCTTCACCTAGTATAACATTGAATCACACTGCATCAGATGTTCCACAATAGTTTATGAATTATGAAACATAAAGCATACTATTACTGAAAAGCACGACAAACACATTCTTTTTTGTTTGTAGAGATGTCCAAACTTGTGTTATTTATATTGAAACTATTATTCACAGGTCTCAGGATTAAAATTTAATTTTGAGAAAAGAATTGTATTTCCTTTTCATCTTTCAGAGATGAGTAAACATATATCTCCAAATGTTTTGAAACATGCATGGACTACTCTTCCAAGCAAATAATTGGGGATACCATTATTTTTAGTAAGGAATAAAAAAGAATTCTGGATTGCATTTTAAGAAAGGATAACTCAATGTTTGACTGGTTAACAGGGTAAGTGTCTTACTATAACTAGAAAATTAGAATTAACTGGGAGGTCTTCAATGTAACCCACTATATCCAATGTCATTCTTATGGATACAAAGGTAATTAAGATGCTAGAGAAATTATAGTACAATTTTTGTTCACAAAATTGTAAAGGACAGAAAAATATTACATTTCTTAAATTGGGACACAGCTTGTTACCTATGGAAATGTGGTGACTTGGACTTAAAAAACTAAATTATTTGAATATAGCTCATTCGGGAAAGCTGGCAGGAGGATTATAAAAGAGGATGGCATATGGGTGAAAGTGATGAAAGCAATATATTGAAATCAGAAAAAGAAATTTTTAGGACTTCATATCATTTGTACTTTAGAAATATGAAAAGAACTTGCAAAGTGTGTAAATGAATAAAAAACCATTGCACGAAATTTCAGGATGGTACCACTTGCTTATGAGGAACGAAACACATACCAAGTTGAAAAGTATATGGTGCTTTGTTGCTTTCCACACAAGCCAAATAGATGAGGAAGCTGTGCATTCAAAGAAATTGGGCTTCGTTCCTAAACTTCGTATGGTCTTTGAGATGGCAACAAAAGGATAAATTTTAAGAAAAAATAACTTAATGAAATAAGAATACATGATGTTTAACATATGTTGTTTCTACAAGGATGCTTGTGAAGATACTGATTAGATATTTTTGCATTGTGGTTGCAATCCCTCATATTTGGAATAATGCTTGCACAGGTACAAATCAGAATTTTAAAATGTCAAAATCATTACAAGATCTGAAATCAGCCAACACATGGCTCACTGGAACAGGGTGTATGAATAACATTTGGCATGCTTTGCTAGCACATGTGATCCTTGAACTTCTGAAGGTAGATAGAAAGCAATCGAAATAGATTACAATGGTTAGGCTTTTACTCATCCGTCAACCCTCCTGGGACTCTGCATGGCGAGACGAGCATTATGGCTCCGGGTGATGATCCTTTTTTCATTAAAGGATAAAAGCATTATAGCAAGCTAGTTTGTTTCAATTGCCTATAAAAGCATTATAGCAAGCTAGTTTGTTTCAATTGCCTATGTTATTCTATCTGCTGGGAAATTAGCATTTGATTTAATACAGATCATGTTTCATGTAGATTGGTCACAAAATATTACAACATACTTTGTACGTCTCTGTGTGTACATATGAGTGTGTATGTGTATGTGTATGTGTGTGCTTGTGTAAGCTTGATTGTTCTAATTTTGTAACAGTCATGGACAAAGTCATTGCTTGGTTGTTTGTATAATTGTTTGTGTAAGCATAAGTGATAGAAGTTGCTTGTATACACATTGGGAATTTCTTGTGGATGCAAATCAAAAGCTTAAACTAAAGTTGTATTAACTTCATATTCTACATGGTGTCGTTTTCTTAGAAACAACATTATGACATGAAACTGTCACATCTCAAAAAACATATTTGTAACATTGTTATGCAGAAGAATGAAGTTGGATAGACAAGTCGACATGATGTTTAAATGTGAATTCTTTAATAAAGCAAGAATATTGTACCAACTTATGAGTTATGACCAATACACTTCTTATGTGTATATTTTCTAAAGTATAAATTGAGGACAATTGTAGATAGGCAATTCACCCTTCATACTTAATTAAAGATCTTCTTATTTAACAAATGGAAAAACCAGGACAATTTTGCATGATAATTGAAATAACTAAACTTACATTTTCCAAGCTTCTGAAATAATAGTTTCCAAAAGAAAAATTCCATTAAAAAAAGATTTATTTTGCATGATAATTGAAATAATTAAACTTACAATTTTCAAAGAAACATGTTTTCAGAAACCAATCTTACAAAAAACAACCTTTCAATAAAAAAGGATTAAGTTTTCAAAATAATGGGAAAATGGAAAAGATGACTTTCTGTTATCATCCCAGTAAGGATGGAGGACAGTGAAAACTAAATAATAAACCTAAGGAATTGATTCCGAAAATACATAATGTTCCAAAGAGAAGAGTCATAACCATTGAAGAGACTCATATCAAAAAGATGCTATGAATCAAAAATCAAATATTCTGGATGCTTTCAACCTTATGCTGGCCAAGAGGCAGGCCCAAAGGGAGCTCAATTGTTCTCGAATAGTGTGCATCCCAAAGCAAGCAGAGGCACACCGCCCAGAACACTTTTGCCCTATCGGGGTCTACAATGTTTTGATTCGAGTATTCTCCAAATTGATCATCCGTAGGCTTGCGCCGTTAATGCCCAAGCTAGTGGGAGTAAACCAAACTAGTTTTGTGCAAGGCCGAACCCTGTAGGATTAGGTTCTTCTCATGTAGGAGGTGTTTCATTCTCTTCGAATAATGAGTTTCCCAAGGCTCTGTCTCAAGCTCAACATCACCAAGGCATATGATACACTCAGCTGGGAAGCCCTGACCACCATTATGCAACAGAAGGGTTTTGACCAGGGTTTTATCTAGCTTTGCATCCACATGCAATCATCCGCAGGTTTCTCCTTTGACGTGGGGGGGCAGCTGTGGGGTCTCTCCTCACCTGGGAGGGGGTTACGGCAAGGGGACCCCCTATCACCCCTACTGTTCATTATCGCTATGGATTTGATGCATCATTATTGTAGGACATCGAGGGTCGATGGCCTAGACATTGCAGGGGTGGAATGTCGGGCGGAGCACTATGCGGATGACACAATGTTGCTTAGTTGTGCGGGGGTCCCACAAGCATGGTGCATCAACATCGCACTTTCTCAGTTAGCGGATGAGCTGGGACTGGAGATTAATAGGGCTAAGTCAACGGCTCATTTTATCAATGTGGATACACAGATTAAAAACTGAGTCATACAAGTCTTGAACATTCCACCCAGAACAATCAAAGACACTTACCTGGATATCCCACTCTTCCAGTGGGGGCAAAGTATGTCTTGGGGAATGTTGTTGGAGAAGGTTGAAAGAAGGATGGGACATTGGGCCAATTGTTTCCTGACTAGGAAGGGGTGATTGGTGGTGGCATCGGGGATTCTCACAGCAATAACCTAGTTTATGGCAGCGGTCACCACCCCTCTGAACGCCATTATTAACAAACTCAACATGCAGATCCAGTGATTTGTCTGGATGGGGAGAAGAGGCGGGGGGCAAAATCCACCTTGTAAGTTGGGAACAGGTCATGCACCCCCGTAACACGGGGGGGCTAGGCATCTCCAAGTTCGAGGATGAGCTGATGATGGGACAACAATGCCTATTACTCCGGTCCACGAGCCCGCTTGGGGAACTGGCCCAGTGGATCCGAGTAATGAATGTGAAATACCACTATTGGGAGGCGAGGGTGCAAGATTCAAAACCATGGCAAACGCTCTGCCGACACGTGCGTGAAATGCAAGCACAAGGGTGGTTGGTTCATGAGCTGTGCCACCTGATGGCAGCCAAGTACCCGCAGGTACCAAGCTGGTGACAGATATGGAGGGGGTGGCTCCCCGAGAAAATCAAAATGTTCTTGTGGTTAATACGGAATGACGCGCTACCAGTTCACACGCTTCTACGCATACGAGGCCTCATATTAGATGACACATGTCCCCTATGCGGCGCCACACCCAAAACGTTAAGACACTTCATCTCCAGATGCGCCTACATGCGTGCCACATGGCACTCTGCAAGTGCGGCACCCCCGATGCACCTCACAAGCAACTCTCGGGCCACGCTACTTTTATGGGTAGCGTGGAAGACAAGAAACCACACAATCNGCGCCCCCCCCCCCCCCCCCCCCGATTGGTGGTTTCCCATGCTCAAAGCGCATGGAACGAGATCGAGGCGACAATGGGTGTCACGCTAACATAGGAGCCTGACTACGCCGTGCTCCAAACGGAGGAGAAGCTCTGGCAAATGGTGGAGCAGTGTGGTTGGAACGACGCTCTACAACGGCTAGTCAGTGACCCGGACCTCTCAGATGACGCTTTCTTCACCAATTGGCACAACAACCAAACCTACTTTCGGGGGAGAGAGGTCATCCTCACATGGGCCAATGTCGTTTTTGGCTTAGAGCATCTTGATGTAACAGACGGATGTACAGTCGGACTGATGCACGATTAGGCATGATGGTTTTGGGGTGTAACCACATCCCACATGGGCCAATGTTGTTGACCCACATTTTGTAATTTCTTGTACTATATTTTCAATAATACAATCCCGAATATTTCCTCAAAAAAATCATCATAAGAAGAAGAAATCTAAAGATGGAAAAAGCAAAGAAGCAAATAAAAACAATATATCATACCTCAATGCAATACCACAGTAACTCTAAGTGAAAAAGGAAGGAAAAGAATGAAGAGAAATTTCCTTTGTTTTGTATCATCATCATGGTACCTTTATCCCATCTATATGGGTTGACCATTAAGGTAGGCATAGGATTTGGCAATGATTTTCTATAGCTGGCTGTCTACTTGACATCATAGCTAGAACATTTTTTCTTTTTACCATGCCTCTCAGCATACCCTCAGGATCCAACCTGCAACTTGTAAATCACAAGCTCCATGCTCTAACCAAGTGAGTTGTGCCTCACTGACATTTCCTTTGTTTAATGTATCATTGTGAAGTGTATCATCATCATGTAAGACTAACCCTCTTGTAAAATACAGTTTTTATTAATATATCAATTATCTCTATATAGTTTATACTTGACATATTGTATAGAGCTGTGGAGAAGCAGGATCAAAGGCAAGAGGAAGAAGAGCTTTGCAGGTGAGAAGCTGAAGCAGGATGGAGGATTATTGAGAAGGAATAGAGAGCTATATGTGCCTGATTCCAAAAAGAATTGAGAGAGGACACTATCGGTTCGTTAATGCATGGCAAATGCAAATATTTGGAGATGCGCATTCATCAAAGATCCCCCAACAACAATATCAACGCTTTTGTAAGGTGCAAGGCCATAAGTCTTCAACCTGACAAAGGGCACTACCTGTCTGCTAAGGAGAGGAAGAGGCAGATGGAAGATTTGAAGAAGCTTAATGAAGCTCATGGTTTCATCAAAAATGAAGACGACCGTAAGATGGTGGATGCTGTCCACCAAAAACCCAAGGAGTTTTGTGCTTGTGCCTTCTTACCATTCCCGAATGCTGCAATCTAAACTTTGTGAGCATGCGAACGGCATAAATCATAGGATTTTGGGTTTCAGGGATCGTACAGGTTTCTGTCTTAACATTCACGCTGCTGGGCTAGGGGATGCGGCAATCTACATTTTCTAGTCTTTTATGTTGCTGATGATGAAACTGTTTGCTTGGAGTGAACCTCAGCCCTCTTTGTGGAGAGGGCTTCAGCCCCCAATTTTGTGTTTTTGTCGTTCCGTAAGCTCTCTGCCCACTTTTTTTTAATCTTTTTTTCATCACAGTTAATATAATCCCAAACTTTTCATCAAAAGATATCTCTATGTTATACAATTTGCCTTTGGCTTTCAATTAAACGATACTTTAAATACCAAAAAGCCATTAAATCGAACTCTCGATCATGGATGGAAAATGGAAAATGCCCATATCTGGAAATCAGCATCAATTTTAATTCCATCAGTCAGGACATAAATGTTTTTGTCAGGTATAAGACCCTTCTTGATCCAGATAAGGAGTGGGACTTGTCAAAGAAGGAAAAGGAAAATCGGTTGGCTGACTTAAGAGACTTAACAACGCACATGCCTTTGTGGACGTTGAAGAGGACCGCGAGATTGTGGACTTGCTCCACAAAGAGATTAAGATATTTTGCGCATGTGCCTTCTTAACTTTTTCAAATGATGTCATTTAAGTTTCGTTGGTATGCTAAAGGTAGAGTCAACGGGTCTTGGGTTTCGACGGTCGCACGGGTTTTTGTTTCTATAAACTCTAGTATGGCTGGGGGCGATGTCTAACCCATAATGTTTGTCTATCTTTCTACTGATGATGTAGCCAAAATTTCTGGGGTGGTTTTCAACCTCATCCTGTTTCTACCGTTGGTGTGAGTTTTGCGCTCACTCCCTTTTTTTGTATTTCTGTATTTTCTGTGAATATAACCACAAACTCTCCTTTGAAAAAAAGATACTTTAAAACACCTGCAAAGTTCAATAGGGAGAATGTTTAGTTCACAAGTATAGTCCATATAAATTGCTACAGCTGTTTTAGATGCTTACAGTAATTGAGATATCTTTGGAATTGGCTAGCTAATGCATATACAATGTTTAATAAAAACATATATCAAATGAAATTTGGTCAGAATGAAAAAAGCAGTGTACTTCGCTCAAAAACCTTTTCTCATAGAAAAAAATTACAGCGGAACAGAAAAATACAAATCAACCAAACAAAAATTATGATCTGATGTTATGTTTTCACCTTCTTTGTCACGTGATCGTAAATAAAGCGACACCACCTTCAGCAATAAGCATGCAAAAAGACAATTACAAAACTGTTAGGCGCAAATACATTCAAAAAAAATAGTTGCACATTTTAGCTGAATACCCCTGCACAATTTTCAACCTTTTTTCCTACACCTTTCATAATAGCCATGTTCTAAAATCTTCCTCTTGAAAACAAAATATCCAAACTTCAAACCTGTCCAAAAGCTGAAACGCCTTTATCCGTTCTGCCACATCGACTGTATTGAGCATCATGCCTCTCTCTGAGAAGAAGTCTAGTTTTCTTCAATGCTGCAAAAAGCTCCGACTGTAAACCAATTCAGTCTCAAATGAACTTATCAAAAAGGTAAAAGAAAGGATGAAGTGATAAGATTTGCATTAGTGAGGAAAGCAATTTAAGTATATATTTATGCAAACACATGCATGATCCCTATAGAAAGGAATCACAGAGTCGATCTCAATATGTTAGTAATTTGTTAAAAAATTTACTGTGTAAACTGGCTGCTGGGAATTTGATAGAGCTATCATTGCATACAACTTTTCACGGGTTAAAAACCCACTAATAGAAGAAACAAATTGGCAATTAAGTTTATATGGTGAATACTGCAGGAAACATGTACTTAAAGTTGTTCGAATGTCATAATAAAAAATAAAAATTAAACCCATGCAGTCTAGACCAAAGGGGGTAAATATCTGCTTTATCTGCATCTTAGTTGCCAGTGTCCTAGTAAACAAGAATATATCAGTCTATAACATTCGGATGGTGATCATCAGGATCTTTATCACCAAACTGAATTTATAATGAACGTTATTCTAATCTAGAAACAAAATGATGTTTGCTGCTACCACTCTTAAATACCAGAATTGATTTTTTTTCCTATGAAAGTTATCCCTGCCTTGTCCAATACTCTGATTCTTTGCAAATCTAGGTCTGTGAACAAGAAAATGCTTTTGAAACTAGCACTGACGTAAATCTCCAGAAAATGTTCACCTAATAATGTGACTCTTCTGATAAATTGATGGGAAGGAGAACGGCGAGCAGTGGACCAGGGGCTGGAGATGCAGAGGGTGCAGGCGACAGCATTGGCAGGGGCCTCTGGGCAAGTGGTGGAGCAGTAGAGGGCTTGGGTGCTGCAGCTGGGTCTGGTTTGGCAGAGGCATTGGGGGATAGTTGGAAGCTAGAGGATGGTGGTATTGAGGCCTGTTCCCGTCAAGAAGGTGTGATGAGGCTGAGGGTTCGTGGGTCACCGGATTAGGGGTCCAGACAATGGAGCGTAGCCTGATTGGTCATTTTGTTTCGCCGGGGGCCAGCCTAGGTTGGACCTTGTCCGAAAGTTGACAATGGAGGTCTAGGGGATTAAGGATGTTGAGGTTTGGAGTCTTTCCAAAGAGCTGTTATTGTTCATTTTCAAGAATCTAGAAGATAGAGATAATGTCCTCATGGGCAAGCTGTGGTTTTACGGGGCCAAAGGGTTGGCACTCATGCATTGGAGGCCAAGGGCTCACCGGGAGCAAGATAAGTTATCTAGAGCACTGGTATGGGTGCACATCTCTGGGGTTCCCTAGGAGATGTGGAATCTAGAGTTTCTAAGGAAGATTGCTACCTTTTTCTGAGAGTTCATCTCTTTTGACTGGTTTACATCATCCATGGAATGCATCGGATTTTCTCATTTTTGTGTCTGGCGGGCCTTGTCTTCTAAGGATCTAGTCAAAGAAATTGTGTTCGAATTGCCAGGGGGGAGAGGATGTCTTCTAAGGATCTAGTCAAAGAAATTGTGTTCGAATTGCCAGGGGGGAGAGGAACAGATCTGGGCAGAGTTTGAAAACTTGGTGGAGGAGCAGTCAGATCAGGAGGCAACTGCTCTTCCTAAGAAGGGTTGCTCTATCTATGGGAAAATTGGTCACAGCAAGGCCAAGTGCTGATTTCAAGGGAAGTGTAGGAGGTCGACTAAGGCACCTCCACAAACTAAAGATGCGAGTCCCAAAGATGGAGAATGGATTTGCATGGGACGTTGAGACCACCTGCTGGCCCCATGAGCCGACATTCATGAGTTGAAGGAATAGGGTGTGGAGAGATAGGAGCACAGCCCATCTCCCAATGGTCTCGCCCACGAAACTGAGAGTGGAGCTCCCCCCATTGGGCAAGTGGGTTAACATGGTTAGGGGAGGCCCTCTACCATGGATGCCAAGTTTGACCCCTCTGCAAATGGAGGACCCCGATAGTGTCCCAATTTCATCAGAGTCGAATAAGCCAGGCCACCCTTCCAAGTAGCTTACGAGGAGCAAACAGACAAAAATGAATATTGACTTGCAAACACAACAGACCTTGAAAAAGGTCTACCAGAGATGGTCCACCAGTCACACATGAAGATCCTCTCATGGAACTATAGGGGACAAGGTACACCCTACAAAAGAAATAACCTAAGAGAGATTGTGCAAAGTGATGAGTGTGATATTGTTTACCTGCGGGAAACTAAGCTGCAAGTTTTAGAGACATTCCACCTGCAATGGATGGGTTGGAATCAGCACCTGAGGCCGTGTCAAGGACATGTGGGGGGTCTGGCCATTTTGGCCAAACTTGAGATTTCATTGGTCAATTCCTCGCAATGGAGCATTACTATTTTCGTGCCCTCAAAGGGTCTTTGGTTGACAAATTTCTATGGGGCCCAAGCTTGGGATCTTCGGTTGTAGGAGCTGGAGAGGGTGGTGACACTGATTCCAAATCAGCGGGCCTAGCTTATTGTGGGTGATTTCAACCAACGGCTTTACCCCTAGGAAAAGTCGAGAATAGACTACACCATTCCTCCAAGGGCCTAGGAATTTCAGAATTTTTTGCTATTGCATTCTCTGGTTGACCTGGATATTGCGGATTGTCAATTCACATGGAGTAACAAGCATAGGAGCACCGAATGGATTCTTTCCAGGATTGATCATGTTTGGATTGGTTCTAATCTTCTGCTACAGTTCGATGTGCAAGTGTCAGGTAAGGAAAGGCAGGCTTCCAATCACCGGTCAACCCTCTGCTACCTTGGGGTCACCCAACGTCAATTTCCTCGGTCTTTCAGATTTGAGGTTTCATGGCTACTCAAGCCATGGTTATGTCCCTTGGTGGAAAAAATCTAGGGGGAATATCGGAGGGGCTGAGGAGACCCTTGGAATTTTCTGCGGGATGGCCTACTTTGGTTGAAATGGGCTATCCAATCACAAGCTGTGCATGACAAATTCTCATTTCATTTTGGCCAAAGGGATCTCCAGTCCTAGCTGAAAATGGTTCAGGCTAGGCAAGAGTCAAGTGAGGACCTGCAAGATGAAGAAGCTAGGATCTTGAAGCAACTACAAGTGTTGGATTTGGAGGAGGAAACCTATTGGTAGCAGAGGTCGCAAATCAGATGACTAAGGGAATGTGACCGGCAAATGAGATTCTTTTTTGCAGCTGCTAAATCTAGAGGGTTGAACAAAAGCACCCTTAGCATGATGGTAGATGGTTCTCCTGTGGATACTCCTAAAATGATAGCTCAGCTGTTGGGAGAATATTGGGGTAGGATTTGGGCGAAACAAAGTACGTTGCCGCTTTCTGTTGAGGTTCCGTGGGTGGTGGTTGAAGGGGACAATGCCCGGCTACTCCTTTCGTTTACAATGCAAGAGTTAAAGGTGGCTATTGGGTCCATGAAGGGAGGTAAAGTGTGAGGACCGGATGGTTGGAAGGTTGAATTCTTTAGAGAATATATTGATATTGTTGGGCCCAATCTCCTTGATGCTTTCAACCTAATGCTTGCTAGATGCCAGGTGTGCAAAGAAATTAATTGCTCTAAAATTGTTTGCATCCGCAAGCAGGCTGACACTTTCTCCCTTGCTCATTTCAAACCTATTGGGGTCTACAAAGTGTTATCAAACTTTTCTCTAAGATGATTGTTCGTAGACTAGTTCCCCTCAAACTAGGTGATGCTCATGCAAGAAATCCTGCACACTACACATTACAAAATTCCCTGGATTATGCCTAAAGCTGGACATTACAAAGGCATATGATACTGTTAGCTACGAGGTGCTCACTAATATTATGATGCAGAAAGGTTTTGACCCAACCTTCATTAATTTGTGCATTCAAATGTAAGAGTTGGTGGCTTTCTCCTTTGATGTGAGGGGTAAGTTGTGGGAGTTCTCTTCCCCTAATCGGGGGTTAAGGTAGGGGGACCCTCTATCGCCGTTGCTTTTTATTATCGCAATGGACCTCTTAAAATATTATTGCAAAGTCACATGGGTGCAAGGGTTGGAGATTGCAGGGATGGAGTGCCTTGTTGAGCACTACATAGATGACACAAATGCTTCTCAACCACACTAGGGTGCCCCAAGCATAGAAAATTAATCAAGCACCTACACACATGGTGGGGGAGGTAGGTCTGGTGATTAATCGATAGAAATCCTCAGCCCATTTCTTAATGTGGACCCAAGAGTGAGTGGTCAGATTTCACAAATCCCATGGATTCTCTTAGGTTCTCCTCGCGATTCATATCTTGGGATCTCGTTATTCCACTGGGGATGATGAGCTTCTTAGAATGCTCTACTTCAAAAGCTTGAGGGTCGGGTGGGCCCTTGGGTTAACCATTTCCTCTCTAGGAAGGCGAGACTAGTGTTGGCTTCGAGTGTGCTTTCGACAATGGCACATTTTGTCGCTATTGTNCCCCGTGACCGTGATTCAGAAAGTCAATCAACTAATTTGAAGTTTTGTGTGGTCAAGGGGTAGAGTAAATTGCACTTGGTTGGATGGGATAGGATTGCCTACCCTCAAGATGTGGGAGGACTTGGCATTTTTTAAATTCAAAGATGAATTGCTTATGGGATGACAGTGACTACTGTTACAGCTGGTGTAGCTGGGGGATGGGATTGCTCAGTGGATTCGCATTATGGGAAATAAATATGATAGGTGGTAGATGAGGCCACACGACTCAAGCCTTTAGAAGACACTTTGCATGCATGTGTAGTACATGATGGCATAGGACTTGATGGGGGATACACCACGCCAACTCATCCGATCAATTTATCCGTCAATGGTTGGATGGTAGCAGGTTTGGCAAGGGAGACTGCTAGAGAAGATCAAGGTGTTCCTCTAGCTCATCGAAAGTAATGCCTTGCCCGTGTAGGCATTATTATGATGATGCAGCTTACACATCGCTGATAACTGTCCGCTGTGTAATGATGGGCCTGAGACCGTACTTCACTTCATTTTTCAATGCTCCTACATGAAGGACATGTGGCACACTGCGCAGTGGCATGCGTCGGCACCTTTGATGGGGGACTCAAAAGCTATGCTACTTTTATGGGAGGCATGGAAAAAATGAAACCACAAGATTTTCTGGCAACAACACATTCCCGACCCCATGTAGGTTGTCTTCAAAGCACAGAGAGCTTGAAGGGAGATTGTTTTGGCTAGGGGGTTGACGTTGATGTTTGAACCAGCTGGAACGGCATTTTGCGCAAACAACGAGCTCTAGGGATTAGTGGAAAGATGCGGGTGGGCAAAGTTGTTACCGCAACTGGAGGGCAATCCGGCGCTTCCTAATGATGCGTTCTTCTCGAATTGGAGAGCCAACAAAACAAAATTCAGGGGAATAGAGATCACAATGACAGAGACACCGTTGGCCTTTTATCTAGGGACCCTAGCTGCAGGAGAAATTATTTTGCCTACCACTAGGGGGCTGTAGGATGCTAAACTATTTTTTCTTCGGGTGGTGCCATGTACGAAAAGTGGGCAGGTGCCCAAATCTACCTTGTCGCTAATCTGGAGACTTGCGGCTGAACCGGTTGATAGATTCTTCGTCCAGTTTGGAAACGCCTCCAAGTTGCAAAGCACATACTTCACATTTTTGAAGTGCATGTATCTCAAGCGTAGGGTCAACCTACCACGATTTTTTCTTGAAATCTTGCGGCAACAAAGGACGGGGCAGCATTTTGGGCGTATCCCAACCCTTTGGAGAGGTGCGGTTGTCGAGCAACTGGAAAGGCTTATTCTTGGGCCCTCCTAGTTGGGGGAGACTGCTAAAGCTTTGGTGGTGTACTCAAGGAAGAGAACAACACAAAGGGGGTTGGTGGGTCCAGCTTCAACCATGGCAGTGTCGAGGCCAGCAGATCCAAAGGGACCAAGTTCGGGTGGGGACGTGGAGATTGCGACTGAGCTTGCTAGCGTGGCAAAGGAGGCAGTGGCCAAGGCCAGGGCAAAAGACTGACATGCTTGGGAAGCAAGGTGGGAGGAGGCCCTTCAACAAGCTCAGGCCGAAATGGAGGCATAGTTCTAGGAGCGAGAGCTAGAGCTAATGAGGCAATAGGCCCTGAAAGCAAAAAGCTCTCAGGCAAGGATGGTCAATGAGCTTCACGACCAAATCCAGGCAAAGCTACAACAAGAGGAGCTTGACCACAAGGAGAGGGAACAAATGGAACAGGCTCAGCAAGAAAGGGAACGAGCTGAGGAGGTGCTTTGTAAACACCAACTTGATCAAGCACACAAGCAGAATTTTTAGAAGTGGTTACACGAGGGCCAATGCCCATATGTGATTTTGGATATCAATTGTGAAACCACATGGGCTGCTCTTAGGTGACACATTCATTGCACTTCTAGAAAGTACCATCCTAACGGATGTAGTTCAACTAAGGAGAGAGCTCAAAAAGAGGCTACACTTAAGAAGTTCCAACAAGCAGCCAATTTTATGGACTCCAAGCTGCACAAAAATACACTAGACATTTTGCATGCTCTGGAGTTGCTGAACTATGAATATCATACTCTACCTAAGCGTCTATAATGGCTTTGGTTAAGCCTTTCTTCTTCTTCAATTTTTGTTTTGTTCTATTTAGTGTTGGTTTCTTGTTTTTTATTCTCTTTTCAAAGAAGCTCTATTGCTGGATGAGTTTGTACCGGAGGGGGGGGGATGGGTGGGGGGAAGGGATGATCTTTAGACCCCCAATTTTGGTTTCGAGTTGAACAGGAAGGGTTATCTTTTGTGTGTGATACTTCTGTGGGGGAGGTCCAGGCCTGACCAGACTCGTTTTTTTCTTTGGGTTTTTGTGTGATAGTGGGGAGAGGTTTTCTTTCCTCCCCACACGAGACATGATCTTCTTTGCCCACTTCCGTAAATTTTCTGTATAGTTTGCTTTTCCAGTAATACATTTCCCAAACATTAACTCAAAAAAAAAAATAGCATGACTCTTCTTACCATGGAGATGTGGCTGCTTGAAAATCAACTCTATAGTTAACCATTTTAAACCAGTGACAATTCAAATTTGCATAATTTATATATATATATATATATATATATATCTATGCAGAATCTCTGACTCCAAACTTTTTTTTTGCTCGGTCCTGGTTGATAATTTCAACCATCGACATTGACTAATGCTTGTCATCATTATTATGAATTCAAATTTTTATGTAAAACTATTGCATCAGAACATTGAAATCTTCAGCATCTATCTTAATAGCCAATTCATACATAAAGTTTTCTATTGAAGAATTAAGTTCCTTCAACTCATTATTATATATTCTAAAATCAATTGTCCTATAGCTTTATGATCAGCCTATTAGTCTCTTTGTTCAAGAATGTACTCAGTTATTCTTTTATTAGTAGTCAAACAGTAGAAATGTTAAATCTACTATGTCAAAAGGTAGGAACTCCATTATTTGTTCAAGCTAAAGAACATAATGGGTATGTAATAGAAACCAACTGTTCTCATACAAAAAGGACATGTTGCTTATGATTTGCAAGTCAAAGGTTCAATCCCAATGGGATGCTATTCTAACATTGTTATGTTCAAAAATGACGTGTTAGCTTAGTGGTATGGTTTTCTTTGTGTTTTTTTCTCCCAAAGCACCTACAGCAAAGCTCTACAAGAATGTCAATCTGAACTCTTTTTGTGAAGTGATACCTAGGTGTTGGTAGTGCTCCCTGCACTAAAAGTCAAAGTTTTAACATTGGTCAATGTTCTAACTACTATTAATGAACAAGTTGCATTTTGTTACATCTAACATCGAGGAGATCTTGACATTGTACCTCACAGTTTTCTAATATTTATATCTGCATGAGCATATTTCTTGATGAAAATAAAAAATACAAAAACAAATAAGGCGGCTGAGCTGGTGGACAAATATTTTGTCTAGTCTGGGAATGCCTCCAAACTTCAAAATGCACATTTTGCATTCTTAAAGTGCATGCACTTTGAGAGGCGGGTAAACCTCCCAAAATTTTTTCTGGAAATGCTATGCAAACAGCAACCTGGCTGGCATCTGGGGTTAATCCCAGATATTTGGAGGGTTGCATCACTGGGGCAACCACATGGGCTGCCACCTCTGGTTACGCCAATTGGGCTTACCACACCAAGTCAAGTGGTGTACTCGCATCGACAGACACTGTGGAGGGGATCAACTTACCTTGCTTTGGGCATGGTGGTGAAATTCACAGAGGACCCTATGGGTTTTGGTTCCCTAGTGAGCAATGATACCTCGGCTGCAGTGTTGCACGTGGCAAAGGAAGCAGTAGAAAAGGCTAAAGTTGAGGAACAGTAAAGTTGGGAGGCAAAATGGAGTGCCACAGAACAAGTAAAGTAAATATATTTTATCTTTGCAATGCCTATAATTGTTGGTTGCTCTGGAACCATTGGCAGTTTGGCTCAAAAGTTGGAGTGCATCCCATGTCTATCGTTGCCTCCTGCCAAAGCCACTGCGCACTATGGAAAATGGAGATTGCTGATGGCAAAGGTGCATTTTGAAATACGTATGCATTCTTTGCCCTCCATATCACCCAAAGGATTGCACCAGCTAGAGAATCCCCCCGCAACAATGGCACAACCACCAAGGCTGCCCAAGTCACTTGTGTGAAGTGACACTAGTAGACAAAATGTTGCACCGTCTCATCAATCGTATTACGCAGTAGACACATGGCAGCAATCTAGAGTCCCTTAGCATGGAGCAAGGTCCGTACTAGCAATGTGTCGTGCACGATTAACCAAAGGAAGCATTTTATTTTCTCAGGCAAGCAGCCGCGCCAGATCTACTACCAACTTGGGATTGCACGGAATGTCATGTGCAGTAAATCGTGCAGTTGGGCACCCAACAGTCCCATCTGCTATAATTGGCAATAGCACCCAAAAGTCCCATCTGCTGTAATTGTTGGGCAACAGCACAAATGCTGCACCATATATTGGGGTCCTGGAGGCTCGTGTGCTAGAGCATGTACTTCTGGCGTAGGATCTTTACCCAATGCCTCGTAATCTCCGCATTTAATACCCAATTGACAAAGCCTTGGTAGCCCATTATGACTACGTCATGAAAGCTAGTCATGCCCAACCCACCAACATTTGTTGTTCTTGCCACCTTCCAACAAACCAAGTGCATATGGTCACCCCCTTTTCCTCCCAACCTAATAAAATTTCAAATGATTTGGTCTATGCAATCCATAACCCCTTTTGGGGGGGTAGCCACTAAGGCAGTGTACCGCTCGATTGCCAACAACACCACCACAGCAAGGATCATTCTCCCTTTCCTTGTTAGAAAACAAGAAGTCCAATACTAAACTCTAGTTTTTAGCTATTGGATGAGGTGAATCCAAATAGCTTTGTGGTGCCAATCAAAGATGGTGATCCCTAGGTAGGTATTGTGCTAGGATCCTTGTGAAATTCCTAGATTGTGACAAATATGACTTTTTACTCTGATGTCCATACAAACAAAGTGAGCCATGGACAAAGTGAGACAAAATAGCCCAACACCTCACAACCTCCATCCTTGGCCTAGCTCCCACAAAGATGAACCTCCCAATGAGGCTGCATCTCATCATGTGTACTCCCTCTAGGGCAAGCACATTTATCTTGAGCCTTAGTCCCTCCCTAGGGAAACAGACCTCATCCACTCCTCCCTAGACCAGGCATCCTTGCACCTATAGCCTACCCTACCTAGCCATCAATTGGTCCCTGGTTTAGTCCAGTGCCCAAAATAGTGCACTTGGTTACCCCTAAATAGCTCCCCTTGCACACAAAACCTACACCAATGTCATCCACAATCTCCACTCCGTTGCCTTACCACCCCCCTCCACAGCCAAGACTCTCATCGCCACTCTTCCTTCCCCCATAGTGGCTGCCTCCTCCACACCCATTGCTCTCCACACCAACTCCCACTACACTTGTCCCCATTGCATCGGCCCCAACTGCTCCTGCCGCCACTACACTCACCTACTCACCCATCTTTTCAATTGTTTGATAGAAAAAGAAACATAACGCAAGTATCAAATTCATTTTGCTCCTTTCTTTCATCTATGCCTTCTTGTGAAAACAATTCACCATCATTACTATTTTTGTGGAAACTTTGTAGCTAGGATTGCATACAAAGTTGAATTCTAGATTGTTCTCCAGGAATCTAGGATTCAAGAGTTGACAAAATCAAAACAGAGCTTTGACTGTGACTCAATCTTTCAGTAGTTCCTTTGCTTCTTGTGTTCTTCAATTTTACTTTATGGGTTTCTCTTACCCTTCCCCTATAGTTTAAAAAAAAAAAAAAGCTTCGTTCAATGTATATTTTCATGCATGTGGGTTAGTGGGACAAGTAGATGATTGACATGGTTGGAGTCTGATTGATTTTTTTGTGAACCTTGTGCTTTGTGAACCAAGGAAATAGGGTAAAAACTTGCAAATTGCAGAAGCTGTGTTGACTTTGTGTTGTTCATTCAGGGAAAATTTAGTTATGTGGGGAGGTGTGGTATTCTTTGTGCATGTCTGCAATTAAGTATGTCTATGTTATGCTTGTAATTAAATTTGAACAATGGCTGTCAATCTCATACTGTTTGGTGTTTCGGTGCTTTAATACAAATATGTTATTCCTAACATGTGAACAATGGTTGATGGTATGATTGATTGTGACTGTTTGTGTGTGTGTGTGCACACGTGTGTGTGTGTGTTGAATGTGTGTGTACCAAAACTAAGACAGCTTTGGTTCTATGTTATGTAGATTCTGCTCTAGGCTGCTAAATCCATACACTCTTCCCTCATTGACTAAGTTGTGTATGGGCATAGTTTCCTCACTGTTGTGATACACTCCTCCAAGTGGACACGTGTGTGTGTGCGTGTGTGTGTGTTGCCCTGGTTGACTAAGCTATGTATGGGCATAGTTTCCTCATTGTTGTGATACACGCCTCCATGTGTGTGTGTGCGCCCACGTGCATGTGCCTGTGCATGTGCGTGCGTGTGTGTGTGCATGCACGCGCATGCGTGTGTGTGTGTGCCATCTGTAGACACCATCTCGCATTGGACTCATGGGCAACATCCTGGCTCCTCTTCAATTGTTCCTCTTCTAGGAACACATGGGCTCATTATGTCTCCTCCTACTCCTCCTACGCCAAGTGTTCCTCCTCCTCCCTACGCAAGTACTCTTTGATTTGTGCTCAAAGTTGATCTTCAAGCATGCTTCTAAGCATCACCTCCCTAACCTCCTACTGGCATTTCTCCTTCACAGCCCTCTCTCTATCCCGCAGATTCCTCTTCCCACTTCCAAACCAAGTCCTCTTGGTCCCTTTTGGCTAGTTAGCAGCCCACCTTGTCTATTGCTTGGCCCTCACCTTTACCTCAATCTCAATGGTGGCCCAACAAAGCTTAGCAACAAACTTGGCTTCCAGGTCCCTGCAAATCTCTTCCTCCACTTGTTGCAACTGCTAGTGATATCCAAGTTGCTAATTTATGGCAATTCGTACCAATCTAAGCTCTCTCCAAGCCCTAGAAGCCCTCCCAGCTCTATTGCACCACCAAGAGTAGAAGATGAGAACACCCCCTCCTAAGTAGGTCGTTGCCACTCATAAACCACGCTAAAGAAGTGGGATTTCACAACAACAGGCTCATGTGGCCTGGCCACCACCTAAAGGACCAAAATGAGGTCCTGCCAACCTCAGTGGAGGGAGGCAAGGAGGAACTTCAGCAAGTTCACCCACCTCCCCAATTGCATGCACCTCAGAAACGTAAAATGTGCCCTCTGAAAGCTTCCAAACGTTACTAAACTACACAAAAAACTTATCCACTAACTCCACCACCTCCTACCAAAGCAAGAGGATTACTGACTTCAAAAATTGGCTGCTAATTGTCTTCAAAACCAGCCCATTAAAGAAACCCTTGGCATCCTATAGGCCGCACCCTATCGGTAGCACCACCTCCCCCTCAACCTACACACCAAGGTACTCCACCACCGTGGCCTCTGTGAGCTTAATACACACTCCCCAGAATATGGTATGGTCCTCACCACCATCTATAGAAAGCATCGTCTACGAGGTCAAGGTTGATGTCAAGGAGGGGGAGAAAGTCATCCCATTCCACATGCTCAACCAACACCCATAGGACCTAGTTGTTGCAAAACACAACACAATCTAGCTCGAACATCGACACTTCCACAACAGCGCGCACTTCCTTCCACAATCAACATCCCTAAGAGGCAACTTGATGCATTGCTTGCAAAGGGGCAATGTGGAAACAGCTCGTTTCACGCACACCAAAGAAACCAAAGCACAATAGGCACTAGGGAATTTTCATGAAGTTGCTAGGGAAGATTGAGTCCAAAAGCCTGCCACATGCTAACCATAAAAGGGCAAAGGTAGAGGAAGTGTTGAAGCGTTTCCCACTCCACGTGGCAGAGCAAGTAGAGCACATTAATAGAGAGGTTGCATTCCCAAAGCAACACATGGACTAGGAGCACGCCTTGGGAAACAAGTTAGATAAAAAATTTTATTTTCTTAGGGAGACGTCCCTTCCAAATAACCCACCACCCAACCACCATCATGTACTTATGGCCTAATGTTTCCCGTGGCAAAACATGCAATGCCCCAACCTAGATGAGCTTTTGAGCATAGTTGCAGATGTTCCACCAAATGTACAAATCCTGACTCTATGCATTCCAACATTGATACTTGCGCATACAAATGTGTACCCACAACACATGATCATTGTTGTCATACATGATATGGTCCATAAGTCCCTAGTACCCAAGTAAAATCAAATCTTCAAAATTTAGCACCCCAAGACCCCCCACCATCCTAGGTCATGCCACCTTCTCCCAACATACAAGGTGCAACTAGTGACTCCTTTTTCCTCCCAACCAAATGAAATGGCAAATGATCTAATTGATTTTGTTAATGACCCCCTTTGGCAAAAAAGAAACAAAGGCAATAAACCTAACCATGGTAGAGAGGATAGAAGAAGCAAGGAGAACCTTTCCTTTGCTTGTTAGAAATTTGTAAGTCCATTGCTCTACCCTAGACTAAATCCTCTAGACAAACCGGGACCATGACACAGTCTTGTTCCAAGCATAGCTATTGTTTTGAGATTTTATTTTAATTTATGCTTTCTTCTTCTGTTATAGCTATTGTTCAATTGTGCATACCATTTACATGTTGCTTCAATCATTAGCCAATTCTAGGCGTAGCACGATCATATCCTTGGTGTACCAGGCAAGGTGTTGCAAAATATTAAGAGTTATTGGCTATAAGTCCAACAATCATACGTTCTAAAAAATAATAATAAAAGTAGCTGATGGGTGGATGTATACTAATATGGCCCCAAAAACATTAGAAAAATATTTTATTATAACTTCTAAGACCAAAGATAAAAGGCCCCAATAGTTGTACTATGGTCCCATTTCATGTTTTTAAATGTAACGGTCATGAACAATTCATGTAACATGAAGATTTTGAAAAACAATTGAAGCTCCGAATTTCTTTCACAATTTCATGATTGAATCACCAATTTCCCACGTTCACCACCTTTTCACAACCACCAGCATCACAAATCACCATTATTTCCACTTTCACATTCCAAAAAAAGTGGTTTCCATTACTTTGGCCATACCTTTATCAATTCTCAACATTTTCCAATGCTTCCAGTTGCATTTGAATGATACGATACATGGATACATGCATTCCAAATTTCATGCAAAGATTTGGCACAGATTTGGAGATCTGACCTTTGCAATTTGTGTGATTTTCTCCCGTCTGAAACTTCCCCAGAACAAGTGACTGTCAATCAATCAATAATATCTCCACCATTTTTAAATGGATTCACGTGATTCTTAAATTTTTTCATAAACCAAGATTTGCAGGAATTTTCAGATAAAATTTTATTATGAGAGCCTCTTTTTTCTAGGAGATATCACTTCGTAAAAGTTGTATTACCAAAACTGCTGCAATTTCTAACATCTTGGAAAGAACTCGATATAACTCTAATTTTAGAACATCGTTTCCAGTTATTCTTTTTTAAAAATTGTTGAAATTTTCCTGAGGTTTTCAGAAATATAAATTTCATATACCAATATGATTTGAGAGAACCAAGCATTGCTTCCACTACTTCCAACCCTAACACAGATTGTGTACTTTTGGACCAGAAAATGCAAGTAGATTCAACAGCATGATTTTGGCTAAGACACCAATTACTAGCCCTGTCCAAGAGAGTCCTTCTTTGTCACAGTAAAATGATTTTATTATAGTAACAGTAAGGGAGAGCTCTCTTGGTTACATTCTTTTTCTACTGAACTTTGCCATGGTAAATAAACAATTATTGTCATAGCATTGAAATAAGAGATGTACTTTTTCACAGGAATTATTATTTGTGTAAATCTAACTACTTTGTAACTTACACTTTATTATTGGAAAATCACTTCTCAGTAAATCAATTTGAGATTTTTTAATTTGAAAAATATAAAAAATTCCCTCAGCCAAATAATAGATATATATCATAAATATATAGCTAAACTAGTTTATATGTAATCCATTTAACTTAGATTTATTTTTATTTCAAGATTCATTAATGAATAGGAAGGTAGCATTAAACCAACCATTAGGGGATTTCCTACAATCCAAAATATTGACTTACTTGTATAGCTTAATGACAATCAGAGACAAAATACAATGGCTTTATTAAACAAAAAATGTTTAACCATGCTTACCCTGAGATATTACAACCGAGTTTCTCTGTGCAGTTGTTATTATCATGGTGTGAGAGTGTGCTTGTTGCTCTTATCCCAAGTCCTTAATCTTGAATAGTGCTCATTGTACCCCATTTTCTAACATCATCACTCTATTGCCCATGAGAGTAACCAAAAGAGAAGAATTTCATTATTTTCTAATTTTTCGTTCATTCTATTTATGTTTAAGAGGATTTTAAATTGCAAATTTCCTGTCGCAATTGTCTAGTCCGACTTTGTTATGTTTATTTTGTTGATATGGTTTGGTTAACGACATTTGTTGTAAACATAAGTGCTCTCCCAAGATGTTCTAATATGTGAAGTGAATAAATTAAGTTTTGCCTTCATAAAGTAAAAAGCTTCTTCAAAAAACGAGAGTAAATATTTAAAAAAATTAAAAGTAACTTATCATATTAAACTGCTAATTTTTTATTCTCAACATTTATACTTTTGGCAGAATGAACGTGGTATAATTATTAAGAATCTAAAAACAGAAGTGAACAAGGAGAAAGTACCTCAACTGTAGGTTCCATCATGGCCTCTGATGCAAACCCATAAAACCTAAAATACTTGTCCGATATCGATGATATCAATAACAGACCAAAACAATTGCATTAAATAAAAATATCAGCCATCAAAAACTTGTCATAATAAATTATAATCAAGCACAACCAAAGAACTCTTTTTCATAACAAGGACAAAGCATTATTTGAAAGCTAGGTTAAATTTGCAATGAAATGTAAAACTATAGCTCAGAACACTTGATTTTTCCCACAATTCTCCAAATTAGAACCTCACTTGAGACTAACTTGTTAATTTAGGGTAACTGTAATTAAGCAAAGCATGGTCCAATGTCTTCAAAGCAAAGGCAAACAAGTCTTTGATGAAGTAGTTGGTGGTGTTTTGGCTGAAGAACTTTGACATTCAACCAATATCGATAGTTCATCTACACTTGAGGCTTTCACGATCAAAGGAATCAGGAAACAGGCAAATAGAAAGCCTCCAACATTAATGCTCATGTTGGGCCGCTCTTGCTTCAATTACTGTTGGGATGGGTTCTGATTTGTTTCTCCTCAGATCATAACTTTCAGCAAATGGGAGATATTTTGTATTGCTATTTTGGTTGTCAACATCTGTCAGTTCCCTTATATACATCTTCATTTACTTGCTATTTAAATAGATTACATGCATGGAAAATTTTGAAGACACTATCAATTAATGCAACCTATATATTATTTTCTATCTATATGTTTTTGGCCTGAGGTATAGTCTTGGGTAAGATGTGATGATAACATCACCCAGCCCATGTCTAATCCTCAATATGTTTGTACATAGATGTTTGTGTGTTGTTGTGTTTGTATTTTTGTGTTGTTTTGTTGATGATGATCTCAAGGTATTTTGACATGTTTGGGATTGTTTTGGGACTATTTTATGAGTTTATGAGATTCCGGCAGTTATGGGAACTTGTTTGGAGGTGTCCAGAGGTTCTAGGCCTTGAAATGAGCATCTTTGTGCTTTGCCCTAGCAAGTTGGACATCCCAGCTATAGGTGAGACATCCCAACTACATTCAAGACGTCCCAACTACACTTGAGACGTCCCACATGATTTCAGAACATCCCAACTATTAACAACGACTTTCGAGTGAGACGTCCCATTCTCCTCCGAGACATCCTAGACAGATACAAGACAATTTCCTACGAGTTTTTAAAGATTTAAATTTTGAATTTAAAGAGGGAAGATGAAGAGACAGAGGGGGAAGGGTATAAATAGACCTCTTAAGTCTTCATTTTGGTCAAGAGAGAATCTAGGGAGTTGAGAGAAGAGTAGAAGGAGAAATAGAGTCTTGGCAAGGTGCCTTGATCATCATCCTTGTGTGTGTGTGATTGCTTTGTTTGAGTGTGTGAGAGTTTGATTGAACCTCTTGTCTATCCTTGGGAATGTATGCTTCCTTTCATATGTAGATTTTCCATTTGAGCAAGAATAAAGCTTTCATTTTCCTTTTCTTGTTCAAATTTGTTGTTTTGTGACTTTGAGAGAGCTTGGATTGTGGAATCCATGGGAGCTCCTCATTAGATTGGTATCAAAGTAGCTTGGAATTGAAGACAATTGCATTCATGTGGATAATCCTCATCTCAATTGCAAAGAATCACTTCAAATTCTCAAGCTTGGATGAATTCTCTCTTGTTAGTTGTTCTACTCATCCTAGGGTTTGAAATTTTCCCTTTGATCCCTAAGTTTGTCATATCTTTCAAGAATTGGAAGATAATTGTGGAATTGGACACCCATTGGCTTGTAATAGCTAGGGTTTGAAGATCTTATGCTCATTTCTCTTAAGATCTGAGTAATTCTTATCTCATTCCTTCAGAAATCTTGAAAAGTTCACCTTTCCTTGTAGATTTTTGTGAAAATTACCTATTAGATCAGTTTCCATCATGCCTCCAAAGAAGATGACAATTCAAGCTTTGTCAAGAGACATGGATGACATAAGAAATGCTCTCAAGCCCATTGTTGAGAAAATTGAAAAGCTTGGAGAGAACAAAGGACATGCTACTTCACCAAAAGCATCCAAGCAAGGGTACAATTCATGCAATTTCTCACCAAGACATTCCTCAATGTCATCCCTTGAAGATGATCTTCCTTTTGAAAATGAATACTTTGGAGAAGGAGAAGCTCAAGATGATGTTTTTCTTCATGCTCCTAGTGCTGAAAATAAGTCTCAAGGTTTCATTTTTCCTAAGAAAGGGGAAAAGGAACTTCCTTCTAAGCCTCAAAGGAAACAAGGTGAAGGAATTGAAGTCACTCTTGTAAAAGCTTTCAAACATGCTTCAAGGATGCCTCATATTGAAGTCAAATCCTTCAATGGCATGGAAGGAACTGAATCATTCCTCTCTTGGCTGGAAATGATTAACAAGTACTTTAAAGTTGAAGATATGGAAAATCATCACAAGATATCTTATGCTGAAACCAAATTGGAAGGCATAGCACTTGTATGGTGGGAGACAGAAAGTCATTCTTACAAGGTGAACAATGGTACTCCTATCAAGGATTGGTCTTTAATGCAATTCATGCTCAAGCAAAGATTTGAGAAGACTCATCATAGACAAGAGGACATCCAAAAATTGAAGAAACTAAGGCAAGGTGATAAGAATGTGAAAAACTATTACATGGATTTTTGTAAGGCTTTCCAACTTGTAAAAGTTCATTGGGATGATTATGAACAAGCATCCAACTTTCAAGGAGAACTTAAAAGGGAGTATCAACAAGAGTTAACCTTCTATGAGCCCCAAACATTGGATGAGGCTTTTGAATTGGCTCTTAAGGCTGAGAAGAAACTTCGTGGATATAATAAAGGTTCCAGATTTTCCAAAGGCAAGGACTCTAAAGCTTCTAAAGGTGAGAAAGGAGCCAAGGAGAAGGAAATTGCCAAAGAAGACACAAAGAAGAAGCAAGAGAAGTTCAAGGAGCGCCAAGATTCCAAGAAAGACTACTCCAAGAATGGAAAGGATCAAGCAAATGGCTATGCATCCAGACTTCAATATTTCAATTGTGGTGAAAGGGGACACAAACAATGGGAGTGCAAAAAGCCAAAGATCTCCAAAGGCAAGGAACTTCAGACCTTGGAAAAGCAAGAATCTTCCAATGAAGGTAATCCTCATGCACCAATGATTGAAGATATCACTGAAATTAATTCTTGCACTTTTATGGAAAATGTTAATGCCAATAAAGATCCTAGAAGAAAGATACTCTTTAGGATTGGAGCTAGCTGTCTAGATAGTGGTGAATGGATACACATTTAATTGATGGTGGGGCTCAAGAAAATGTGATTTCTTCAAAGGTTGTTTCTAAGCTTGGTTTGAAAACATTTCCACATCCTAGGCCCTATGGAGTCCATTGGCTATCCAAGGATTATTTCCAAGAGGTTAAGGAGAAGTGTATTTTGTCTTTTAAAATTGGCTCTTTTAAAGACAAGGCACATTGTGACATCCTCCCTATTGATTGTGCTAATGTTATCCTAGGAAGACCTTGGAACTTCGACAACAAGGCTTCTTTTAGTGGTTCAAAAAATGTATGGTCTATTCCAAGAGAAGACGGAATACATGAACTCATTCCTATGACTTGGCAGCAATTAAAGGAAAATGTCCCTATTAATGCTTCATTCATCTTACTTAGTGAGCAAGAGTAGCTACAAGCACATGAAGAAGCTGGGCATGGTTTTGTAATCATGTCAACACTTGCAACAAATGAAGAGGAGCATACAAATGAACTTCCTCCAACAGTGCAACCTCTGGCATTAGAACTTGCTGATGTTTTCAAGGGAAAATTGGAAGGGCTTGAGATCCATCCAACATCAAATAGACTTCACACCAGGAGCTACAATTCCAAATGAAGGAGCCTACCGCCTGACACCAAATGAAAGGAAAGAATTGGGCAAGCAAGTGAATTACTCTCTAATGGTTTTATTAAGGAATCCATCTCTCCTTGTGGTGTTCCAGCTATGTTAGTTCCCAAGAAGGACACCGATGAATTAAGGATGTGCATAGATTCTAGGGTTGTTAATAGGATTACTATCAAGTATAGATTTCAAATTCCTAGGATGGTTGACATTCTTGATGTGCCTGCCAATGTTGAGATTTTTTATTAAAATTGATTTCAAAACTGGTTATCATCAAATAAGGATTAGACAAGGAGATGAATGGAAAACAGCCTTTAAGACACCAGATGGCTTGTATGAGTGGTTAGTTATGCCTTTTGGGCTAACCAACGCTCCAGCCACATTTATGAGGCTCATGCATAAAGTCCTAAGGGATTTTATACGTAAATGTTACATTGTTTTCTTTGATGACATTCTTGTGTACAATTCTAAGAAAGAGGACCATGTACATCATTTGGGGATGATATGCTCCAAGTTACAAGAGGCAAAGTTGGTGATTAATGCCAAGAAATGCCACTTCTTGAAAAAAGAAATTGTCTACCTAGGTCATGTTATCTCCAAGAACCAAGTCAAGATGGAACCAAGTAAGATAAAGGCAATCAAGGAATGGCCTTCACCTAAGGATGTGTGAGAGGTGAGATCTTTTCTTGGTTTCGCTGGCTTCTTTAGGACATTTATTAAGAATTTTAGTTCCATTGCATGGCCTATGCTCTCTTGTTTGAAGAAAAATTCAGCCTTTGTATGGAATAATGAGAAAGAAAAATCCTTTCAAGCATTGAAAGAGAAAATTTGTAGTGCCCCAGTTTTGGCAATTCCAAACTTTTCAAAACTTTTTGAAGTGGAAGTAGATGCTCCTTGGGAAAGTGCTTCTTTGGACTTTGTTTGTGGCATTCCTAAGACAAGATCTGGTCATGATCCTATACTTGTAGTACATAAATTTACTAAGATGGCTCATTTTATTCCATGCAAAAAAAGTAGTGATGCTTCCCATGTTGCACATTTATTCTTTCAACATGTTGTAAGGCTACATGGTATTCCTTTAAACATTGTGAGTGATAGGGATGTCAAGTTTACCAGCCATTTTTGGAGATCACTTTGGAAACTACTTGGAAACAAGTTGTCTTTTTCCACAGCCTATCACCCCCAAACTGATGGGCAAACTGAAGTTCTGAATAGGTCTCTATTGAAGATCTTGAGGTGTTTGTGTGAGGATCAGCCTCAAAGGTGGGAAAACATGTTGGCCCATGCTGAATTCTCATACAATAATGCTTCTCATTCTTGCATTGGTAAGAGTCCCTTTTTGGCAAATTATAGGTTTTCACCATGAATGGTTGATGAGTTGAGGAAATTTGAAGATTGTGCCTCTTTGAGTTGAGACTTTGTTGAACAAATGAGAGAATTGCATCAACAAGTTAAATCTTACTTGGAGAAAAAAGACAAAGATTCTGTCTTCCAAGGACAATTAATTTCCAGGTTGGTGATTATGTTTGGATTTACTTAAGCAAAGAAAGGCAAAAGAATGTGCACTTCTATAAGCTCAAGTCAAGGAGAATTGGTCCATTTCAGATTAGGATCAAGATCAATCAAAATGCTTATGAGATTGACTTACCTAATGATTTACCTATTTTTTGTGTTTTTAATGTTTCAAATTTGAGCCCATACAATGGGAATGTGATTGCATCAAGCTTGAGGGATAGTCTTGAGATCCTCAAGGATGCACTTGAAGACTCAAACTCAGCCAAGTCATCAAGGAAAGCAATTGTGCTACAAGCAAGAGAGGCTAGGAGCACAAGAGGCAGAAAAGAGCATGAGTACTTGGTGCATTGGAACAATGAAGGGTCTGAAAATGTCATTTGGATCAACGCGAAAGATTTGGCTTTGTGGGGGCTTAATGCTATCCCAAGTGTACAGCCAACTTGAGAACAAGTTTAATTTCTTAAGGATGGGAGAGATGATGAGGACATCACCCAACCCATGTCTAACCCTTAATATGTTTGTATATAGATGTTTGTGTGTTGTTGTGTTTGTATTTTTTGTTGTTTTGTTGATGATGATCTCAAGGTATTTTGACATATTTGTGAGTGTTTTGGGACTATTTTGATGAGTTTAGGAGGTTCCAACGGCTATGGGAACTTGTTTGGAGGTGTCCGGATGTTCCAAGCCTCAAAACAAGCATCTTTATTTTTGCCCTAGCAAGTGGGATGTCCCAGCTGTAGATGGGACATCCCAACTGCATTCAAGACATCCTAGCCGAGACATCCCACATGATTTTAGGACGTCCCAGCTGTTAACAACCATTTCAGGTGAGATGTCCCATTCTCCTCCAAGATGTCCCAAACAAACACGAGACAATTTCCTATGAGTTTTCAAAGATTAAAATTTTGAATTTAAAGAGGAAAGATGAAAAGCCAACGGGGGAAGGATATAAATAGACCTATTGAACCTTCATTTTGGTCAAGAGAGAGTCTAGAGAGTCAAGAGAAAGCAGAAGGAGAGATAGAGTCTTGGCAAGGTGCCTTGATCATCATCCTTGTGTGCTTTGTTTGAGTGTGTGAAAGTTTGATTGAATCTCTTCTCTGCCCTTGGGAATTTATGCTTGCTTTCATATGTAAATTCTCCATTTAAGCAAGAATAAAGCTTTCATTTTCCTTTTCTTGTTCAAATTTGCTGTTTTGTGACTTTGAGAGAGTTTTGGTTGTGGAATCCATGGGAGCTCCTCATCAAGATGTTTTATAAAAATGCTCCTTAGACATTGTTGCATACCTAATTGTATTTTCTAAATGGTCTTGCTCATGTTGGTGAAGTACAAGTTTATGTTCTTCTTTGTTTTTCCTTTTCTAATTTCCTTCAAAGGCAAGATTGCAAGAAAAATAAAGTCAAGAGCATCCCTTTTGTTTTTATTCATTTTATGAACTTAACAGGTTGCATTTGAACATGATTTTGTAAATGACCCTTAATGCATTCTAACAATGGGGTGTTAGCATAGTGGTAAGACTCTTGAATTGGTAGCTCCAAGTTATGGGTTCGATTTTAGTAAGCAATACCGAGTTATAAAGTTTTAATTTGACTATGTCTTGAGGGTAAATATTGTTTTAAAAAAAAATGTTTCAGGTTCCAACAAAAATGAGCACTCTGATTGCTGCTTAGCTATTAAAGATGACTTGTGCCTTCAAGCTTTTCTTTTCTAATAATAAAGACATTCCTATAACATGTGATTTTTACATTCTGCTTCAAAGGGTTTTAACATAATTTCGTGCATGTGTGCACACTTTTTTTCCTTTTTTTGCTTGCCAATTACGTTTTTTCTTATAGTTTTGTTTTTATACTCCTAGAATGATGCATTTCTTCCAAAGTTATGTATTTTTACTTCTCCTATGCTTCTACATCTTTCCCTGACAATGATATTCAATCTAGAAGTTACAAGTTTGAATACCCCAATGCCACACAGGTATCTTTCCCTAACAATGATATTTGATCTAGAAGTTACAAATTTGAATCCCACCAATGCCACAACTAACTGTGTGAACACCTAGTATGCAATTTGAGAAGGAGATTGTTAGTGTGCATTGTTCTGCCTGCATACTAGGTGGCTAAGTATATAGGTAACCAGATTTCAACCAAAGTTGAACTTAGACTGGTCGATAGATTGGCCCTAACCAGAGTTGCACAAAGCTTTCTCTTCCTACACTGTAATATAATCTTCCCATTACCTTTTAAAATGCTAATACAATTTCATTGATGTGCATTCGCTGATGTTATTAGTTTTGTGCTTTTAACATTTGCTTTATCCATAAGCCTTATGAAACTAAAGTGCTAGAAAAATAAAATAGAACCTTTTCCCAAAATACAATAGTTTAAGAGCAACAAATCTCTCTCTGCATTGTCCTAAAGATTGTACCATCTCATCTGCAAATGAACCATCCAAAGTGTAAAAATTAAAAGAAATACAATTAATAATAAACACTGAAGGAGTTTAATATATTTCTTATTAACAGTAAAGTCGGAGATTATCAATTCACGCTATCAATAAACATAAAGAGAGAGATTGTAAATTTTTTTACAAGAGAAGATTTTATTAAAAACAAAATTTAGACTTTGAGTACATCCAGGAATTCCTTGTCATCTTATCCATCAACAAAGAAAAGAAAATGCACTTCATCCATGAAAGTTACATGTTCATCAGAGGTCATTCTGCAGACAAAGTCAGAAGTGGAAACCCTCAAAGTGGAGTACAAGAATGTCTCCTCCCTGGCTGTTCTGGGTCAAGCTGTAGGGCATGTAACTCTTGTCTACCGGCACAATGAGCCCAACAGGGAGGAAAAGAGGATTGTGGCTTCTGCAATCAGCCCAACCATTCCTTGGAGGATTGTTGGGTCTGTAAACTATGGGCTGTTGCTCTTCAGCCTCCCAAGGGGAAGGGGAAGCAGCCAGGGCCAATGGAAGGGCTGCTTGGGCCAAAGTGGGAGCCGCCAAGACCAATGAGCCAAAGGAATACCTACAGCATGCTCCCCTTTCACTTGCAATTTCTACCAAGAATAAATGTCAAGTAATGCAGTCTGTTCAGGAGGAAGAGGTTAATAATGTGGCCACAAGAGGGACTCCAAAGTCCATGACAGCCTCCATGAAGGTTGTTCTGCTGAGTATTGTGTCTGGTGCTCTATCAGCTAATACCATTAACACATTGTCTGCTGCCACTGATGATGACCAGCAAGCATTTGCAGTCCATGCTAGTACACCTACCTTACCACACAGCGGACTGCCCCAATATAGCATCCAATTTGACAAACTAGAGATAAAAAGAGATGACTATATTGAAGACTTCTTTCCCAAAATATATAATTGTCTTAGACATGTGGATGAATATGGTTGAGGATTTACGAACAAACAAAAGGTCATAGTTGCCCTTTACAATGATTACCGTTATCAAAAAATGATGCTAAATTTTATTCAATCCAAAGAGTTCAAATATTCTACAATTAATGATCTTGTTTCACAAGTAAGAGCATTGGACAGCCTGAAAAATGGCAATAATCATGACAATAATCATGATGACTAGGCCTCCATGGCAAATAGAGGCATAGGTAGAGGACGAAACTCTATAAACAAAGGAAAACACAAGAACAATTTTCAAGAAGGAACAAAGCACAATTACATGGAATGCATCAAATCAATCAAACAACTCAAGAATAGAGAATCAAAAAGGAAAAGGTGAATTTGAAGAAAGAAGAGGACCTAACTCAATCTAATTCCCGATTTACCCAAATCATGTCTTTACTAATGTATTTGTGTAAATAAATAAGAAATATAAGCATATAGAAGTAAAATTTAAAAACTAAAACTGAAGCCAAAACTAAATGCATTAATAAAATCTTTTAATATAAAAGAGCAATGTAATCATAGAAGATATAACAGAATTGTAACTAAAAAAATGATAGTAAGGCATTTAAACAATCATCACTGTCCTTACACTAGTTTACAATTATTACTCTCGTTAAGATAGCTTCTTAAGAAGAATTCAATCAACTATCTTTTTAACCATAAAGTCTTCCACATGCAAAAGCAACCAGGTTCATATAACACAAATATTGAGTTTTTGAAACTATATTCAAAGTTATTCTAAATTCAAAATTAGTATACAAAACAACCTCTTCATTCACACACAATACTACATAATTGGAACCCTCTTTTGGAGATTCTTAAGAAAAGATAACAAATCTAGTACAAAACCATATGTACAACCAAACAAGAATCACCAATAGGACTATTAGACAATCAAAATACAAAAGGAAATCCATTTACACACTCCACAAGAACCACCTGAAAACATATACAATCTTTATTAGTAAAATTATTACGAATACAAGGAGCTTCTTTAGTAGTGGAAGCCAATGTGGAATTTTCCAAGGTGGCAACAAAGTAGTCAGAGGGCAATGTGAGATGTTGCCCTTGTTCAAGGGCTGGTAGCTCTACCACCTCCCTTTGGGCCAATTGCCCAGTAGCAAGGGCCTCTTGGTAGTTCCACACGTTCACCTTGCTACTGGGCAATCAGCCCAAGGGGAGGCGGTAGAGCTATCAGCCCTCGAACAAGACCAACGTCTCACATTGCCCTGTAACTGCCTTGCTGCCACCTTGGAAAAGTCCACATTGGCTTCGGTCATTGTGGAAATGAACTTCGGGCCATTTATGGATTTTGCTCCAAAGGCAATTCGGACGCAGCTCAAGGTGTCCCCATTGTGGCCCATCCTATCAGACAATGGTGAATGGTACCTGGGCAAAACCTATCAATTCTGGCATAATAAGGATGAGGGCACCACTATTAACATCTGCAGATGATCATCTCTTATTCAATCAAGGACATTGCTACGGCTCTCAACGTACCCAATGAAGGGACTAAGGTTGCTCACCTATCAACCAGATCCAACCCCAAAACAAAGAAATTATGGCTAAGACGGGCGTACAGCAAGGAGGACAAGACATACAATGAAATGACTCTGGAAGAGAGAACCTACTTCAAGATCGGGACGTACCACTTGTTTCCCACAAAAGGGCTCAATCAAATTTCCACTTATGCAACCAAGGGAAGTGCCATTTTAATGGGTAAATTTGCAGCCAACCTTTCCCAGTACTACTTCACTGAAATCCAACGGCAGTTTAAAGAAACAAAGTCAGGGAAACCAACAATTCTGTTTCCCTGCTTAATTAGAAAGTTGTGCAAGCGTGCTAGAATTCTGGGATACACCAATGATATCCCTAGGAAGGCTTAGCATGCCTCCTTCGCAGAACTCCTAAAAACTACAGCACCAAGAAAGGATCTTGGTGAGGAACAAGAAGCAGAGAAGGAGGTAGAGCCACAGATAGAGATGCAACGTGAGCCCGAACAACACCCTCAAGCAAAAGTTCCGCTGCCACCGCCACAAGAGGACAAGCCTTCAATGAGCCATCTGCAAAGGATCACTGAAACAGTCAACTAGGGAAGCAAGGACAAGTCCAATCTTTTCCGAGTCATGGACAACGACATACAGCCCACCGTGTCAGCTAACCCAACGTAGGGGGAGATCTCAATACAATCAAGATGAAAATGATCCCAATGGTCACGACAAATCTCTAGGAACGCTGCATCCTTCCAAGTCACATTGGAAATTGGAGAAGGTGCCACGATCATGGTGCTACAACATGAGGATGCGGCAGGCACAACAGAGGTGATCACCGATCACATCAAAAAGTCATTCAATGTACCTATTGTGCCCCTGACAAATCTAGCTGGAACCAGAGATGCACAAATATTGGCTAGAACTTCGATGACTCCTATGGTGCATGAGGATGTGCTTGATCAATTACTGTAGATGGGCCAAGTAATAACCACTTTGTTTAACATCCCCAACGATGTCATTGCAGCCCAATCAGACCTCATCACCACGAAAGAGAAGTTGGTCATGACAAAAGTCAAGGCAAAGCATGCGGAAGCCGAGGTACAGAGATTACAAGAAGAGTTGGCTGCCCTGTGAGCTAAACGATGGGATCCTACCCATTCTAGTACACCAAACCAACTAGAGCAATTCAAGACAAAGAAGCTCGCCAAGCTAGCAAAGGAGAGAGCGGTTGTTGAGCAAGAGAAGGAGACAATGGTTTGGAATGCCTCTGCTACAAATGTGCAATCTCATGCACATAAAAAGGCACTTACCATCGTCCAAGAGGAAAATAAGTAGCTCACTATAGAAAATTCCAGATTGACCACTATGGAAAAACAAAAGAACGTCTTAGAAGAAAGCGTCCACCAATTGTGATGACAACTAGTGAGGGTCAACCAAGATATGAATAGATTGGCATGGGAGAATAGAACCCTCTCCATGGAGGAGGTCCACGCTATTCGCCAAACGTTAGCAATCGAAATTAGCATGTGGCAAAATGAGGCCAAAAAGCCTGAAAAATCGAAAGAGCACTTCCGCGACCAAGTTGGCATGTATAAACAGATCAATGAAAAGGAAATCCAGATGGCCAAAGCCCACATCAACTCCCTATCAACGCAAAATCCTAAGTGGTAGGCCATCTTGGATAGTTATGCCTTGGTCAAGCAAGCGGAAGTCAAAAACAAGGACTTGCAAATAGAGGATCTAAAGGAGTACATGGCGTTGGCTAACCTTAGATATGCCAACCTTGCCATGTTAACAGCAGGTCATCCCCAAAGTGAGCTAGAGAAACAAGTGGCAACCACCTATGCACTATATGTGAAAGAGTTTACGGATCAGAAAGATGTTTTGCAAAAGTTGCAGGTGGCAAACTCAAAGTTAGAGGTGGTTAAGGCCAATTATCAAGGACAAAAAGATGTAGTCTCGAACCTAGCTCAGAGATTGACAAATTATCATGAACTCAGAGATAAAGCTAGGGCTTTTGAGGAAGAATGACGGTAGTTCATGACACAGTATGTAAAGGCGAATCAAATGTTTCCGCAACTGCCATGTCCTTAAGATGTACAGGTGCCAGCACACATCAGCATAGCAACCTAGACAATGCACGACCCAAGGACGAAGGAAGAAAAGTTGCAAACCTTGCTCAATCATTACAAATTTCAGCAACCTGGCAACAAAGGGAAGCAACCGATGGAAGAGCCACCGCCTCCAGGCACCACATGAGCTTCCCAGCTTTGTTTTGTTTTGATTTGTAATAATGCGTCCCATTTTTGTACTACATCACTGCAGCATGCAAAGAGTCAATTATTTTGTTCATTGTTTAAGTCAATCAATAATCCCATACCTGCCAATATTTTGTAAAGAACTTGTTCCTCATTTTGTTTAACTCGAGGATGAGTTTTCATTCAGTTGTGGGGGTATGATGAGACACCATTGTCAGGCCCCAATGTCGGAGCCAATAAGCAACGTCGGATACCCAACATTGCTTCATCTGGGTTTGCCTATAAATATGACACTTGGGCACTCAGATGGGGGGTAGTCAGTAGCATGTAGGAGATAGTTTTAGTTTTCAATTTCTTCTCTTTAAAGTTTGTTATTCCCAGTGCATGCCCGCATTGTGATGTTTGTAATCGTACAGCACCTTTGTTCGAGTGTGACGTACTTGGACACATTTCATGACTGGCAATAAAGATCGAGATTACTCCCATCATTGTAGCATCCACTTATATTATTGTTGCTTTTAATTATTAATTATTTACTACTTCCTTTAGTTAAATATTTTCATTTATTGCTATTTATTATTCATGTTATTAAGCAGAATGCATACGCCTTAATCACGAACGTTTAAGTGTAGATACTTGGTAATCCAAAAGTGTATTGTTTGGCACAACCAGTGACATACACTTGGCAATCCCAGAAGTAGTCTCACCAAGTCCAAGACATATACAGACCATTAAGTGTGGATACTCATCGCATGTAGGCTAGTTAGATTTTTACTTTCTATTGTCCATTAGTTTAAATTAATTTATCTCTTTACCGTTTTCAGGAGTAGCATAGAATCAAGAACAACATCATATGCCCCACTTTGGACTAAACCATATGTGACACAGCTACCACTAGTCCAAGTGGAAAGACAGCGAACTATGATCAAAGCATAGCAATCTAGATGCCACAACTAGTTTCATCTGCGAAATTCAACTGAATCATGTGTGAACGCTTATGATTCATATAGTTGAGCATAAGGGCACCTCGCCACTCATCAGGCCCTAAATCAAACAAATGAAGGGGCAAATGTAGCGCAGATTTCAACAAGATCAAACATCAATGCTAAGAGGTTGTGGTTGCAAAGGGCATATGGAAAAGAAGACAAAGACAACAATGAGCTCATAGCCGAAGAGAAAATATATTTCAAGATTGTAACCTATAACTTATTTCCAACCAAACAGCTCAATAGAATATCCACATATGCGGCAAGAGGAAGTGCAATTTTGATGGAAAAATTGAATGCCAACATTGCTCATTTGTTTATCCTTGAACTCCAAAGGTGGTTCAAAGAGAAAAAGCCAGGGAAGCCAACACTTCCATTCCCTTACCTCATCAAAAAGCTATGCAAGTAAGCTAGAATCCTGTGGTGCACCAATGATGTCCCTAAGAAGGCCCAAAATGCTTCCTATGCAGAAATGTTCAAGCTGGTGCTACCAAAGAAAGATTAGCTAGAAAAGCCAACAAGCACCGAGGGCATTGTAGGTTCCACACCTGCCAATAACATTTCCGCTACCAATCAACAGTAGCAAGCACAAGCTGAACAGCAACAACCACAACAACAACAAGAAATACCACCAAAACTATGTTGGCCTTGGACAGATACATTGACTTCCATGAAAGCTACACTGGCCTTGCTGTGAAAATTAAAGCCCAACAATTACTACGCTGGCTGCAGGTGGTTCCAGCGTAGTTTTTGGCTTGACCAACATAAAACCCATGAAAAACCTAAATTTGGCAATTCCAAAGGCATTTTCAGCCTTCCCAAGCCCAAATATACCCATGACATAACTTTTTCTACCTAGGAAATTAGTTTGTGAGTTAGTTGATCTCATATTTCCCCAATGTTGTAAATAACTCTATCCTAATTTTGTTAACTTGAGAATTGAGTTTTTGGTCAATCATGGAGGTATGTTGAATGTCAATTTAGTTTATCACATTGACGTATTCCTTGGTTCATCAAAACTAATGTGTTGATATAACTGCAATAAATGCTTATATAAGTGCATGTACCCACCACATTTATGATACTATTCAATCATTTTCTTAGCAGAACTCTTACAATTTCATCTTGTAGAAGTTAGGATTTTCTCGTTGAGTGCTTGCAACATGGATTAAGTAGATTGTTCATAATTTTATTTGAGTGCTTAATATACCTAGATACATTGCCATGATGGCAATAAAATTGAGATATGTTCTGTCCTGATTACCCCTCTTTGATCTGTGCATAACTTACCAAACCGATTTTGATTTACCCCAGTGACTGCCCAACTATGACCATTCTCTACCAAATTATGAAAGCCATTTACATTTCCGTTTGAGACATGTATTGCATATTGTCTATCGTCATCTTCAACTTAGCACGCATCTATATTGAACTGCAATGGAGAAGCCACCTTTTGTGATTGAGTTTTTGGTAACATGGCTTCTGAATCAATGGGATTATTTTTATCATTCAGCTAAGACAAAAAGGTGCCACATGCAGCAACATCAGATTTTTGTGTTTGGTTTTTGTGTTCCTGAGAACAATTTTTGTTCCATAATTCCAACAACTGATCATACAAGCCTCTCCCAACTCTAGATGGCAAAGGTTGTCAGTGTTTGGCTTAAGGAAATTAGCTATAACAATAGATTCATTCATTCTTGGTCGCTTGGATCTAGAGGTCTTATCATAGCAAATTCTTGTTTTTCAAGCACAAAGTTTTTTTTTTTTTTTATCATTTTAATTCACAACCAAAAAATTTGATCAGATTTTTTTCCTTTCCATCCTTTTAGTACATCTAAAAAATCTACAAAATTAAATATCAAAAACATTTCAGACTCTAAGCTAAAGTTGTACCCTAACCCATGTAGCCTCCTCAATACCTCTCATACTCAGGCCTTTTTGAACCTGAGAATCATTTGTTAGTTGCAGCACCTGTTTTGGCCATCTTTAACTCTTCCAACACCGTCCACCATCATGAACACTTGACCAAGATGAAGGGTACGAAACTCTCCTACGCCTGTAGCCAAGCTGAATTGGTCCCCTCCTCTTGTTTAAACCTTCCAGTTTCAAAATACTGACATCTGAAGATGGCTGAATGTATCTTTATTTCTTGTTTCATGGTGAACCGTATTTATTATCTTCACATTGCACATTGGATATCAGCATTCCATTTATTATCTTAACATTATGCATTGAAAATCAGCTTTGTGTAGACAGCTGAAATATAATTCACTTGCTTTAACTCAACCACTTTACAAAGATTGAGCATGGTGTGTAACCTTGTGATTGCATGATGCCTAAGTCACATGAGGGAAGCTATCTATTTTCACGTTGCCCATAAACATTTTATCTTATTTATAATGTCAAAGCCAAATAATAAAACACCAAGTACAAAATCAAAAAAAAAATAGTTTTTCTCATTTGGGCCACCCACATCATCCGATATATTGGGCTACCAAGAATCTGCAAAATAAAATAAAAAATCAAATCTTCTTACATCTAAAAAATCTACAAACTTAAATACCAAAAACATTTCAAATCTATTAAAGTAACATGCAAGTAAGCAAACATAGAAATTATGCAGTGATAAACTTAAATACCAAAAACATTTCAAATCTATTAAAGTAACATGCAAGTAAGCAAACATAGTAATTATGCGGTGATAAAAGATAGCCTGAAAGAATAGAAAAAAATTTATCTAAGTATTTTTACGTTGGCTCTATGAGATAAATACGTTAGCCTGTATATTTATGAAGGAACTAAAGATAAAATACTCACATAGAACCTGATAGAAGATAGGCTGAAAGAACTGGAAAAAAATTATTTAAGTATTTTTATGTTGGCTCTATGCGATAAATACGTTGGCCAGCATATTTATAAAGGAACTAGAGATAAAATACTCACATGGAACCTCATAAAGGAAAGAACTAATATAAAAACTTGACCAAATTACCTACCATCATCTTCCCTCTTCCACCATAGAGCATTACTATTCAGAAAGTTCAAGAGTGTTACAAATAGCATATAGCATAGTTTTCCTAAGTTCAGATCCAACCAAAATATCTGATGATAAAAAGTAGGTAATTTTTTAAATTATCTCTAGTTCCTGCATAAATATAGAAACATCTGATGATGCTCTACAATGGAAGAGGGAAGATGATGCTAGGTAATTTGGTTAAGCTTTTATATTAGTTCCTTTATGAGGTTTCATGTGAGTATTTTATCTCTAGTTCCTTCATAAATATGATGGCCAACGTATTTATCCCATAGAGCCAACGTAAAAATACTTAGATATTTTTTTTCCAATTCTTTCATGCTATTATTTGTCACTGCATAATTACTATGTTTGCCTAATTGCATGTTACTTTAATAGATCTAAAATGTTTTTGGTATTTAATTTTGTAGATTTTTTAAATGTAAGAAGATTCAAAAAAAATTTTATTTTGCAGATTCTTGGTAGCCCAATATATCGGATGATGTGGATGGCCCAAATGAGAAAAATTGAATTTTTTCTGATTTGGTAGTTGCGATGTCTTATTATTTGGCTGTGACAATATAAATAGGATAAAATGTTTATGGACACCGTCAAAATAGATAGCTTTCCTCATGTGACTCAAGCATCATGCAATCACAAGGTTACACACCCTGCTCAAAATACTAAGATCTGAAGACAGCTGAATGTATCTTTATTTTGTGTTTCATGGTGAACCGTATTTATTATCTTCACATTGCACATTCGATATCAGCATTCCATTTATTATCTTAACATTATACATTGAATATCAGCTTTGTGTAGACAGCTAATATATAATTCACTTGTTGTAACTCAACCACTTTAACATTGAATGAGCTTACAAATTGCATTGCCTAAGAATTGAACCACAACCTCATACTACATATACTTTAATAATATGGATGCATAACCAACTTAACCATGCTCATGTTAGACACACTCCATCATGTTATGCTATGGATACTTTAATAATATGAGTTCATAACCAATTCAACCATGTTCATATTAGACATACTTTAATAGCAGCAGCAACAACAACAACAAGAAGTACTGCCACCACTACCGCCACAAGATTACAGACCATCCATGAGCCATTTGCAACAAATTGCAAAGACAATAAGTTGGGAAACAAGGGAAGGGGCAAATTTGTATAAAGTAAGGGAGCATTGTGTAAGGACCACAATCTCCACAGATCCAGCCAACATGCAGGTGTCATTGCAAGCAAGAGGAGAAGAAGATTGGACACAGCAAATATCCAAGAATGCTGCATCATTCCAAGTAATGCTCAAAACTAATGAAGGCGCCACTGCCGTGGTCATGCAAAATCAAGATGCAACAGGAGCCACAGAGGTCATCACTGACCACTTAAAAGAATCATTTAATGTACCTATTGTGCCAAGATGCAACAGGAGCCACAGAGGTCATCACTAACCACTTAAAAGAATCATTTAATGTACCTATTGTGCCACCAGCCAATATCTCTAGAGCATGGGATGCTTAAATGCTTACCAGAACCTCGATGACCCCTACGAAGCACAAAGATATTTTGGACAAACTACTACAGATAGGCCAAGTAATGCAAAATCTTTTTGATATCCCAAGCAATATGACTCCAGTCCAGTCTAATATAATAGCCACAAAAGGGAAGTTGGCTCTAGAGCTGAACACGCAGAAAACGAAGTGCAACGGTTACAAACAGAGTTGGTAAATTTGAGAGATGAAAGGAAAGCACAAAAGACTCAAAGAGCATTTCAAAGATCAGGTGGGCATGTACAAGCAAATCAATGAAAAAGAGATCCAAATGGCAAAGGTCAAGATCAATTATCTTTCTACACAAAATCCAAATTGGCAACCCATCTTGGATAGTTTAGCCCATGTCCACTAGGCAGAAATGAAAAATAAAGACTTATAGATTGAAGAACTTACAAAATACATGGGGTTAGCGAATCTCCAATATGCTAACTTGGCCATGTTAACAACAAGCAAGCCTCAAAACGAATTAGAGCAGCAGGTAGCAATCGTATATGCAATGTATGAGAAAGAGTTTACCAATAGGAAGAATGCACTACAGAGGCTACATGTGGCAAACTCAGAGCTAGAAATTGTCAAGGCTAGCTACCACAGGAAGAAAGATGTAACAACAAACCCAGCACATCACATGTCAAATTATCAAGAACTCAAAAAGACAACCAAAGAATTTGAAGAAGAAAGATGGCAATTTGCAGCCTGATAAGTGAAAGTAAATAAGATGTTTCCATAATTGCCTTGCCCATGGGAGGTACCCGCTCCATCTAACATTGCTCAACAAGCATGGATGGTACATAACCCAAGAACAAAAGAAGATAAGCTTTAGGCGCTCCTAAATTGATATCAATTTCAAAAGCCTAATAATAAAGGAAAGAAGCCAATGGAAGAGCCTCCACCACCTGGAACATAAACTACATCAAGCTACTTCAAATTTTGTTTTGTTTTGTCAAGTAATTGTGTCATTTTGTAAAAACACCATTGCGGCATTCTAAGTCATGTAAATAGCCAATTAGTCATGTCTAGTCAAGTCTACCTCCCAAATTTTGTAAGGGACTCTATCCTCATTTGTCTTAACTCAAAGACGAGTGATGAGCAATGAAGCATTCCAACACCCAACCATACAAGTTACAAGTGTTCACCCACAACTTGATCGTAATCCATGGATGGTCAATGTTGATATGCTAGTAATTGAGTTAAGCTTGCAATCGTTGTCTTCCCACTCAAGCTAGTAAAGTCTAAGTGTATGGTTAGCTTGCAGTGAGGCATATGATAGTTGATGTTGCATGGCCCAAATAACTCCTAAGCGTAAACATAATGGGATGAAAATAATTGCTAAGTCTAGATAATAACAAGTAAGTAAATCTATTCTATCCTAAGCAATAGGTATCCGTTCCTAGTCCTCCAGTCATGTCTTGGACTTATGCAACTACCACTGGGATTACCAAGTGGAATCACGACATAGCAAATCAAATAATACCACTACTGGGATTACTAGACAACTACACTTAACGTTCAAAACCAATCGTACCCATGCTGATGTACTAATTATGCATGTAAGGTAAAGTACTTGAGAAAGTAAAGTGTTAACTAAGAAAACATGGAAAATTATTCTTAAGTAAACAAAAAGTAAACCAAGTGACACTACAATGATGTAAAATAGCTTTGATCTTTATTGCCATTGACAAATTGTGTCCACGTACAATCTACTCAAATAAAGACTTCATTCACTATTTAACACCACACTACAAGCATACACTTTTATCACTAAGTTATGAAAACAAACTGCAAGAGTCTACCTAAGAGTGTAATGAATTGTGTGTTAGATTGTGCACCCAAGTGTCGTATTTATAGAGGTGCACACATCCTAACACATTGTATCAATGATGACATATCATGAGAAGCAACATCTAATCAACGACATCATTGATACAATGTCATTTGGACTCAAAATTTGACTTTATCAACGAGTTTCCAATCAGTCATGGGGATATGATGAAGTCAAATTTTTTATTGTAGCAATGATGTCATGAATACGATGTCATAACCCATGTTACGTCATCATTGATATGATGTCTCGAGATGTGTGCAGCCCTATACATACTAGCATAACCCATGTTACGTCATTATTGATATGATGTCTCGAGATGTGTGCAGCCCTATACATACTAGCACTTAGGTGCACAATCAACAACTTTTCATTAGCATACTTAGGGAAATTCTTGCAGTTTTATTTCATAGTTATAATAGAAGTGAATGCCCATAGTGTGATGTTTAGCAGTTGAACAACATCTTTATTCAAGTGAATTGTACTTAGATGCAGTTCATGAACAAAAAAAAAAGATCGAGATTGCTCTCCATCATTGCAACATCCACATAGTTTTATTTGCTTACTCAGCACAATTTTTATTGTTTTCTTAGCTTAACACTTTATTTTTCAACGCACTTTATCTTGTACATCATTAGTAAGCGAAATGGATATGACTAGTTTTGAGCACCAAGTGTGGCTATCTGGTAACCCAGTAGTGGCATTGCTTGGTTCACCTAGTGGTAATTCCACTTGGTAATCCCAACGATAGCTACACAAGTCCAAGGCGTGTACGGTAGACCAGGACCAAATGTCCATTTCATTAGGCTAAGATAGGTTTATGTTTTCTTAGCTACCTAGACTTAGAACTTATTCAATCATGTTTACTTTAGGAGCACTTAAGTGCCTGACAACATTAGTTAATCATACGCCTCACTAAGAGCTAAACCATACACTTGCACTTCACTAGCTCAAAGTGGGAAGACAACGATCACAAACCTAATATCAACCCTTAGCATAATAACATTGTCCATCTACGGATTACGATCTAGTCGCACATGAGCACTCATGACTTGTATGGTAGAGTGTTGGATGCTCCACCGCTCATCAACAATGCAAACATGTGCTTCTTCTCCATACTCTTCTAAGGGCATGGTGCAAGGAAGGAAAGGAAGAGGGTTTTGACTTGCAACACTTGGCTGTGGAGGCACAACTATGCACCGTGCTACTCACAACCAATGCCAACGCACACAGCAGCCCAAGCTACAAACTTGCACAGCTACCATGGACAACATGGCCCTGCACAATTCCTATTTTTTCATTATTATTTATTTTTATAAATTAAATTTTAACAAAAACAACACTTAAGTATAAAATGTTAGCTAATATTAGCACAACCAAGACAAGTAGCCTCGTGGTTAAGGCAACAAGCCTTAAGAGTTAAAGTTGTGGACTTAAAGGTTGTGAGTTCAATTCCAATCTATAAAATTTATTTTAATTTATTTATTCAATTTTTTAAACACATATTTAATTAATTATAGCACATTCTTCCAAAAACTTCAGACCTCAATATCTCTCTAAGCATTAGTCGAAATGGGATAAAATTGATATCATTGGAATCGTCTCAACGAGCACTTATGTCTTAGACATAATTTCCAAGTATAAAAACTAAGTTAAATTTTCATTGTTTTAAAAGACTAAAATGAACTATTTCACCTAATTAATTTTAATACGCTAATTCAAGGATAAGATTAGGACTTCTAAGTGACTTAACTTCAATAATGAAAGGATGGGTAGACTCTCAAAGAATGGAATAAGGATTATCAAGTTGAGTTTGTCAAATACATAGTTATTGTCTAACCTACAAAACTCCTTGGTAATGACCCTTACTAGCTAAGTAGAGGGGATCTATACTAGCTTGACACCTTTATGTTAATTTAATGAAATCTTATATTGATTTGTATCTGATTAGACCCCATATAAGTATGAAATATTAGGTTTGTTGCTATTTAGGATTTGAATATTTTTGGAAAGGAAAGACCAAATAATGAGGCATGGTCCTAGAAGATGAATTTCGGTAAGGGTGGCTAACCTTATGGTGAGGCACTAAAGGTTATCTAAGTTGCTTCACTAATTAGGATGTAACAATTGGGGTCCTTACCCAAGACTATGGGAAAAGCTAATACTACTATGAAATAGGTAAGAGTTACCTAGAAAGATGTTACCCTTGTTTCACCAGAATCTCTTGTAGTTGATGTACCTTGTTGATGTATCATTGGAGTCCAGTTGTCTATGGAAATCAATGTACTAGATGGGCATGGCTCATCTTGGACCTAATGCACCTCTAACAATGGTTCACGGTTCACCTAGATTGTGGCTTGAAGTTCAGCATTGCGTCATGGTCAACCTTTGATTCTAATTCACCTTGGATCATGGCTTGCTTTGAATGTAGTGCCAAATGTCAAACATACACTATATTTGACATTATGCATAGTAAACACAATACGGAACATGCAAAAGAAAATCAAAAAGAACTTCATTAATAGCAAAATTGGGAAATAAATGAATGTATCTATATCATGCTTTGAGAGTTTCTTTGGGTTACCTTTCTTTGGCATCTATCTAAGGCAATTTAGTACTACCACCACAGTTAGATCTAAACTTGGCCAAGAAAGGGTGGTCAAGTCCCTTCCTAGTCCACTTCACCCAACATATGTTACTCACCTTTACTAGCTCCACACCATACTGACCTAACATCTAATTACCAAGTATAAATACCTTAGGTCAAACCCAAAGGTTACCTCAAGAGACATGCCCATTATTACAACATGCACATTCATCAAGGGTCTTATCACATTAATTATATCATTTGGTTTCAAAACGACACCATCCTAGTTACGAAACAACACCATTTAGAAATGAGGACATGACAATCTCAAAGTCAAATCAACCAACAACCAAAATCAAATTATAAACATCAAAACAACACCACCACACTTTCGGCCTATTCTATGCAAGCACAAATTGGACCACAAAGTTGGATGATTGATAGTGGTTGCTCAAATCATGACCCCACACAAAGGACATTTTGTCAAGTCTTAGGCTAGTAATGATCTTGGAAGAATTAAAGTAGGTGATGGCAAATTCATTGAGATAGAAGACATTTGAAAAGTTGTGGCAACTCTTCCTAATGGACATCCAATCACTATCAAGGATGTTTTCTATGTTCCTAAGCTATCAAATTCACTTTCATTAGTTGGACAAATAACCAAAAGAGGCAACATTGTTAGATTAAAGAATGATGTATGCACAATTATAAACACACATAACCAAGAAGTGGCAAAAATCAAGATGTTGAACAACAGAATTTTCTGCATAGATTTTCAAGGCATGAACAGTCTATTAATGTTTAAAGCATTAAAAATCAAGAACAGAGAATTAATGACCAACAAGTAACAAATCAAATTGAAGACCCACCAAAGAATACAAACAACAAAATATATGCAGTAGATGCTCGACTTTGACATTGAAGGCTTGGACATGTCTCATATCCCAATAAGGAGAAGCCCATGAAGTTCAAATCAAGGATACTCCCAATGAAACATGTTAAATACATTCAAGAGGTAAGCTCAAATCAGCCCCAAACAATACACAAATGCTAAGATGCGAAAGGCCCCTTGAATTGCTACACATGAATTTAAATGGTCATGTGCTTACAACAGCCTTTGGAGGTGGAAAATATTTTTTTATCATTGTTGATTATCACACCAAATTTACTAGGACCTACATTTTGAATTCTAAGGACTAGATCAGAAGGAAGTCAGGATCTGTCCACCTTGCAGAAAAGCATTGATGCCACTGTGGAGGAGGCCACCTCTCAAGCACGTGCAGAGGGAAGGAGGATATGGGAGGCAAAGTGCAAGGCTAGGAAAGAGGCCTTTCAGCAGTAGTTGGGGCTTCAACACCAAGAAATGGTCGAGGCACTTCGACGACAAAGGGAAGTGGAGAACATAGCTTCCAAGGCTACGCTAGAAGAAGAACTCCACCGAGAATTGAAGGCGGAGCTCCAATAGGAGGAGCTCAATCAGCATACACTAGAACAGAAGGAGATTCAAAGTAAAAATGAACACAGGGAGAACAAAGTGCTCCGGCAACAACTTGATTGAGCACATGAACAAAACACAATCACCTAGTTGCAAGAGAGGAAATGCCCCTATGTCAGGATGCAAATTAATCGTAACTCGTCCTAGCAGGAACTCAAATGGCACATCCAACTTGTGTCAGCGAAACTCCATCCGGATGATAGGGGTAGTGCGGCCACTAGGGCACGTAAGGCTGAGGCCTTTAAGATTTTTCAGCAAGTGGCCACCTTTGTGGATACAGAGGAGCATTGCATTCTACCGGACATTCTCCACTTGCAATATCGACCTAACTGCAAGTACATGCACCTGCCTGCCTAGGCATTTTTGAGGGGTGGGGTGTGTCGATTTTGCTATTATTTTGTTTGTTTTCCTGTGTCTATTTTGGGTCTGCCCTGCTTGGATGGTTGGGCATGTGTTTCAGGCTTTTCTTATCACCTATGGTCATGTATAGAAGGGGCCTAGGGACGTGTTTTTGGCTTTGGTGTGTGTGGCCGGGAAAGAATGTTTACCGCTGGGTGGATGGAGAGAAGGTTTGGGGCCTAACAACCACCTCAATTTTTGGGTTTTAGACAGTTACCTTGGGGGTTTCTCTCCCCTAGTTTTCTTGTAAATATGCTATATTTATTTTAATATATTCCCAAAATTTTCTCAAAAAAAAAATCTAAGGACTAGACATTTGGAACTTTCATGAGTTGATGGAGAACAAGCTGAGTATGAAGATCAAAGCAATAAGATTAGACAAAAGTGGTGAATTCATCTCAAAAGAATTTAAAGACTTCTCTCTAACAAAAATGGGATTTTAAAAAAACATGTGGTTACTCACCTCAATTTAATGGAGCTGTTGAATAAGAATGGAGTTGTCCAAGACAAGGAAAGATGTTGCATTAAACATGCCAAACTACCGGAATCTTATTGGGCTTAATCCATACATGTTGCCACATACTTTTTGAATAAAGTGATCGCAGCTTCCAGTAAAGAGAAGACACCTTATGAGCTGTTGCACAAGAAGGTACTTAATTTGTCTCACATGAAGGTATTTGGATGTGTTTGTCGTGAAAATTCCTAGTCAATTGCTAGACAAATTTGAAGATGGAACCAAGAAGTGTATTTTCCTAATGCAGTTTATCTTGCCTACGATCTTCTCTAATGTGGCAACAGCCACGTAAACTTTCTAGCTGCCGGTGTGGTAGGGATGACTGCCCGATATCTATTGATGGGTCATGAACTCACGGCCTCATGGGTAATGGAGGCATTTTCTACACTGTATTTTAACGAAAAAAAACTCAATTTTAACTTTCTGTTTTTATCAGAAAAAACTCAGTTTTAATTTTCTGTGTTGTTCATCGTCCGTTGATGATCACGAGTGCTATATTGAAGGGGGCAAAAAGCTCATTTTAAGGTTCTGCATCAGATTAGAAATAATTCAGTTTAAATTTCTGCAGTAATTGAAATGATGGTGGGTGCAATGTATCTCTAAGGGAAAAAATTTCTGCAGTAGTTGAGATTATCATGGGCTTGGAGAGAGAACAACCCTGCAACACCATTGGCTTTTGGCACTAGTTGAGATTCATCGTCGTAGTTCTATCAAAAAAAATCTGTGAAATAACACTTGAACTCAGAACCATCGCAGCAGTTCTAAAGAGGAAAAAAAAGATTTCCGTCAAAAAAAATTTGTAAAGGAAAAATATTTAACCTGCATTTTATAAATTCAATACTCTATTACAAGACCGTTATGGCAATTTATCTTTTGCAATAGATTTTAAACAAGATCAGTAGTCCCGCCACTGCCACCATAAGAACGCCAGTTATAACACCAGGTCAAGAGAGATCGCTAGTGATTTAATCTACTCCTATTTTCCTAGGTTTTGACAACAAAACTAGTGGCTATAAACGCTTTGATCCAACTGAACAAATGTGGTACTCAACAAGAGGTGTGAAAATTGAAGAAGTCAAGGTGGGTTTGGAGCATTTTCACAAAAATGCCAGTCATAAATCAAGACAAAAATCAAAAACATTATATAATCAAAGACCTTGGGCAAGTAAAGACCATCCAAAAGAGCAAATCCTAGATTCCAATTTTGAGAAAAGACTGGCTAGATGACAAGTTACAAGCCATATTGCTTATTCAGCATTGTCCAATGTGCCTCAAACCATTGATGAGGCAAATCAAAGATTTGGTTAGAAGCCATGAAAAAGGAGTATGATGCTATTGTCAAAATCAATACATGGAACTAGTAGATAGACCCAAAGGCAAGAATATCCTTGATTGCAAGTGGGTATTCAAGATAAATTCAATGAAAAAGACAAAGTTAGCACACACAAAGCATGACTTGTTGCTAAAGAGTTCAACAGAAAACAAAACACATTGATTATGAGGAACTTCCTACATCAATGGCCAAATTTGAAACAATTAAATTAATGATGTCACTTGCTGCTCATTTAGGTCTGAAATTACGCCAAATGGATGTCAATTTAGCATTTCTTAATGGCAACCTAGAAGATGAAGTTTATGTCTTCCAACCTCAAGGCTTCAACAAAGTTTGCAAGTTAAAGAAAGCATTGCAAGGCCTATACAAGCTCCAAGAGCTTGATATCATCGCATAAATGAATCCCTAATCAAGAAAATTTACAAGTCATGTCCATTTGAGCCAATCCCATACTACAAGCACATTGGAGAAGACTTCATCATGATCTCACTTTTATGCGGATGACTTAGAATTCATGGTCACTGATGAGAAATTGATTTTAAAGTTCAAAAAAGACATGCAGACTGAATTTGAAATGAAGGACATAGGCCTGTTGAAGTATATATATATATATTTTTAAGGTGTCCATGTTGATCAGGTTGAAGGAAGGCTGGAAATTCACCAATCCAAAATTACTAAAGCCATCATTGAGACGTATATGCTAGAAAAAACCAAATCAGCATCTCTCCACTGTATGAGAACCTAAAATTGACAAGAAATGCTACAACACCATTTGTAGGTGCAAGCAACTACAGAAGCATTATTGGCTCATTAAGGTTGCTATGCCAAACATAACCAAATTTATGCAAGAACCAAGACAGTGCTACATGAGTGCTCTAAAATATGTTTTGCACTGTATAAATTAACAATTAGTCATGGCCTATACTATGTCAAAAGAGAAAACAAGGTTCATGCTTACAACAATGTTGATTGGGCTGGAGACCAAGAGGAAAGAAAATCTACATCTGAGGTTATGATCTTCCATAGCTCAAACCCAATCTACTGGAAATCAAAGAAATAAAGTGTCATCACCTTGTCATCATGTGAAGCAAAGTTTATTGCCATGGTTAACAGTGTTCAACACATACTTTGGCTCAAGAAGTTATTTGAACGGTTACAATTCAAACTGGAGCTGCCCATTGACTTATCATATGCTAATACCATTGCCATCATGCTCTCAAAGGAACATGTGTTGCACAAGAAATCTAAACATATTAATATCAAGGAAAAAAAACTCACGCAGCTGACACAATATACTTGAGACAAGGTTAGGATTATGAGACAAGGTTAGGATTATGATAATGAGGAAAGAGAGATTCAAAACTAGAATCCTCATTATCTCAACTAATACTATGACAAGTCAAATTATCAATTTATTGGTCAAAATATATTTTGAATGTTGTTTTACTAACTTTTCACACGTTGTCAGGAAATAATGTTTCATGCAGCACATTCATTCTTTTGTACCCAACAGAAATTTGCAAATTTAACTGGAAACATTTCACTGCCTACACTAGACATACAAAAGATAAAATTATCAAAGAATAAAAAAATGAAAAAAGAAGGTCGTTCCACAAGACGACAAGAATAACATGTTGCTACACTGAAAAGTATAGTACTATTTTCTTTCCAATACAACGGTACAACTTCTATGACTATATAATTTGGTATAGCTACTTACTGGCTTCTAAATGTTTTATAAGCCCTAAATATAATATATCAGGACTGAAAATTTACCTTTCGATATCTTTGTCTTATGCTTGTCAGCTTTTGGGCTCCGCTTTATTCCTTCAAGCTGAACTTCAGGTTCAACATTTCCACCATTGATTTCAATAAGAAGTTAAAAACATCCAAACAAATGATATGTTAAAAAGCTGTACCATCCTGCTCAACTTTCAATGGTATATAAAAATTAAAGCTCTAATATTAGAGACCAGTCAATACAAAATGTTTTTGCAAGGTCATTCTACAGTATATTAGAAATGGATGTCAAAGACACAAAAATCTTAATTCCATCACGCGTTCCCGCCTATAAGACAGTATAAGCTCATGTTAACATCAAAAAGCGGAGCTAACCGATGTCAACGTATCCACACATTCCTTCTCATAAAAATTTGGTGAAGAAAAAGCATACAACGGTCCAGTGACACAGCATCAGACAAAGCACTAGAAGTTAACGACTTACGTTATTGCTGCTCTTCAGCTGTTCCTTTAAGCATGCATTTTCAACCTCGAGAGACTGCATATTTACAGAAGTATAATTTATTAGTGCAGAAGGAAAAATATCATCAAACTGTTAACAAAAAGAGTATGCAAAATAACCTGGATGCGATTACGAAGGGAATCCATTTCAAGCTGGAGGTCCTTGATAAGCTGCTTCGCAGACTCCAAGTCTTCAGCTGTATCCATTTTATTCAAATATTATGCTTAAACGCAATAATCCCCGTGCCGACCTTGCTTATAACGGATTCAAATCCGGTGTTTATGAATGCTGTTCAAAAACCGCGTCCAAAATATGCTATTACCGCTCTGAAGGTTCATTCTACCGCGTATATACATAAGCTTTGAGCAGGTGTCTCCCGTACCAAGCTGATTTCGTAGAGCACATCTTGAAACATCTCGGCTAAATTGGGGTGTTTTGGAGTCCTCGCCAATATTTCGCTATCTATTTATGTATTTATTTTTCCTTGTCTCTCTTTTATAAATTTATATTTAAAAAGAAAAAACCTTCTTATTCAAGAAGAGAACTCAAAAAATCGATTTATATTAACAGACAAATAAATATTGCATGCACCAAATTCAGGCCTCAAGCCTACTGTGCTAGTAAAAAGTATATTTCAGACAAAAAACCTATCTTTATAGAGGTCATTGTAATGTGGGTAACAAGACAAGGAAACACATAAAGAACGATGGTCTAGTTGCAAACACCAAGGAGCTTGTTAGGAAGGAAACATGGTAAAGATAAAGGACTTGTTAGGATGGAAACATGGCAAAGTTAAGGAAGCCAAAGGCTCTGAGCATGATTATCTTTCACTAGGGTTAAAAGTATATAACTAAGTTATGTAGGAAAACATGCATTGTTGGTGGATTAAAGGTTGTTTTCTTTTAGAAGAGCGGTGGAAAAATGTGGAGATCTTCATTAATTCCATGCTATCTTTTTGGCTAAGAGGTGCTTGGTCCAAGAGAGTCCTCCTAGGTTATGGTAAAATAATTTTATTATCATAGTGGTGAGGAAGCTCTCCTTGTCACAATTTTTTTTCTTTCATCCAAATAGGTAAGCAAGAGATTTATGGCTTAGAGATGAATTTCTTTATAGAAATTATTATTTTGGTTAAGAGTTTTTTGAGAGGCCAACTACTACCTAGACTTTGTTCCTAGAAGTACAAATTTTTTATCATAAACTTGGGTGAAGAGATGCACTTTTACATGAGAATTATCATTGAATAATGTACACTACTTTTGATTTTTATTTTTAATGTGAAAATATGAATTCATTAATTTCAAAAATATAAAAGATTCTCTCAACCAAATAATAGATATATATCATAAATATATAGCTAAACTAGTGACCATCACAAATAGAACTACATGGTCCTAATTCCCTTGTAAACCTTATCATAAGGATCTATAAGCTTATTAGAGAGGTTTTGCCTCTTCGCTTTTGCCACTACCCTTCTCTTTAGAGCAAGGCGTACAATTAGATGCATTAAAGTAGAAATGTGCAATACCCCATGGTTTTGGATGCTTCATTAGTCTACTTTAATCCTTGGGATGTTGGCTTTTGGTGATGCATGGGTGTGTTATGCTTGTTAGTTAGACTCTAGCTTAGTAAATTTTATATTTAATGCATTTTGATATTTCTTGCTTTATGAGTTTTAGTGGTATGCATGTGTTAAGTAAATTAAGTATTTCTTTTGATATTTATTATTTATTTATTTTTATACAACAGATGTGCACTAACTTGATTAATGAATGTGGTAGGATTTTATAGAGGTTGAGGTGGGAACATGACATGGTTTAACACTAGTAATTTTGTATGGAATATTATGTGTATAAGCTGGTTATTTTATATATTTAGTTCAATTAAAATTATTATATTTATTTAGTTATTTTAATTAATAATGTTATTAGTATGGGATATTTTATCTCAATGCATTATTGGAACATGTCATAGTGGAGAATAAGTGAGTGAGAAAATTACATGAGTTGTCACACCCTTGGTGGAATGATTCTCTTAGTCAAACTCCTATTATAGTAGTTGGCATGATTTCCCTCTATATGATATTTGGCACTCTCATTAAAACTTCCACTACTCCTACATTCTAGGCACCTTGACATTTTGCATGCGAGTAGAAGAGGCGTTGTTGAAATTTGGAGCTTGTCGTGGTGTTGGAGATTTCTAGTTTGGTTTGTGCCATCAACATAATGCTACAATCTTTTATGTAGATTTTCCTTGCACTTAATTCTTGCAAGTAACTTTGACCTCTTTTCCATTTGTGATATTTGCAAGGTTTTGTGTACTTCTACGTGGGATGGGTTTTGTAAAATTAATTTCATGAATTTGTGTAGAATTTTATTAGATTTTGGGTATTCCCTTGTTTAAGTAGATATGCAAATTATGTGATTAGATTTATTACTTTAATGTCAACTATTATCATTGTTTCTATAACTTTTGAGTATGGGTTTTATGAGCAAACTCTGTCAACAATATTATGGAAATTGAGTTTTGTTGTTATAGATGAATAGTAGCAATTTGTGTTTTCTTTAACTTGTCATCTTATTGCAATTGTTGGTATTTCATTTTAGCATAACACGAATTTGGATTGTGGATATGAGTGTATCATTTTCTCATCTTAGATTTGGGATTTGGATTTTAGTCCTTGCATGCATAGCCTTGATTTGTGGTTATGTTGCTTCAATATTGAATCTGTGATTTTCATCTATCTACAAAAATCCCTTTGTTGTGCTTGTGGTTTTGACAATTTAAGAGAACCAAATTCCTATGATGGTGTTGCTATTTTGTTAGCCTCTTTTCCCTTCCTTTGTTATGCTTCCATGCTTGTTGGATCTCACATTTTTATTGTTCTTAGTGTCCTTGATGTATATCATTTATTGTGGGCTTTCTCAACTATTTTGGCTCTTGTTCTACTTAGACAAGATATCTTTGAAGTTAAAAATACATCTTTCCTACATGTCAAAAATCTCATAAAGATGTCTTCCTAGTTGACAACATGTCTTATTGGAATGAAAGATGTCTATCTAGACCACAAGATGTCTTGTCCCCTGAAGAACATCTCATTAGGGAGAAAGATGTCTTTTTCAAGATGTCTTCATACATACAAGATGTCTTTCTTAAGCCTAGACCTTTGATATGCCTTCAAAATTGGTCTTATTTCTCATGTAAAATTCCTGATCTATCTTGAATCCATTCATTTCCATTTAAACTCTTGAATTATTCAAGAAGTCCTCAAGTGTTAGTACATGCTTATTTGGTAAAGTTTGTGTTGTTTGTTACCACCTTTAATAGTTCATGATTTCTATTGATGATGATCTTAGTCTCCTAATGTTGTTGAAACTCAGTTCAACACATCTGTGGATTAATCTTTTTGAGCTATCCAAATTACTTTGGTACCATTTGTGAGATACTTTTGGTTCATTAAACTCAATTATTTTTTATTATAGCCCCCCACCATCAATGTTTGCTTTGTCATGTTTTGGATATTTGTTGGGTGTTTACATGTTAGGGCTAGCACCGAGTTGTATGGTTGATTGAAGATGGACCCCTAGAGATGTTTAATGATTAACCTCTATTGTTATGCATCAATGTGGCTTTTGTTGTATGCCCCATTCTACACGAGATGGTGATTCTATGCCTTAATGATCTTCTTGTTTGTTGCCTCCAAAATGTTAAGAGTGAATCCTAGGTAAAACTTCTAACACTAGTAGTTTGGAATGATTGGGTGAGCCCTAGGTGACATCCTTCGTTGTTGAGACTAATAATAAATCCATGCGCATGGTAGTTTAATATTTGGTTTGGTATTAGTTTGACATTTTATAATGATTGAGTACACATGTCAACTTTATTACATATTAACATTAAGTGTGATGTGTGCTAATCTCATTGTTTACAGGTTGATGTGTTGAGTGGAAAATCATTTGAGTTAGGAATGTTTAGTTTTGGATTGTCATGATTGTGCACTCTTGGATGCTTGGTTTGCATATGCATGCTAACATGTTTTGCATGTCAACCATGCCTCACCTAGCCACCATAAGATATGTCCACCCATCATTTAGAAGAGGGGTCAAGGTTCCCCCCTTAGTTTTATACTAATATTTTCTTTTGTTATAGGTTGTCAAAACTAGGTGGAGTACGAAGGCGATTGATGGCATTACTATATTAGAGATCTCATTTTTAAATATTTTTCTAGCCTAAGGCATAGCTGAGTTATCTATGTATTAGATCTTTTTATCATTCTCATTTAGAAATTATCTCTCTACATTTCATATTTTGGATTATGGATATTGTTGGCTAGACCTATATGTTCATGTTAGATATTTATGAGAATTTCATATTTGTAGATTTATCATTCATAATGTTAGTATTATTAACTCTTTATTTATATTTTTAACTTATGATATTTCTTCCTTTGTCAACTTTAGATTGTATGTTCATATTATAAGTGATTAAATATCTACATTCTTTTCTTCTACTTTTCTAGTTTCTTCTTGTCCTTTGGTTATGGCTTCACCATAGGTTTTTCTTTTAATTTCCTTTCACTGCATAGTTCGATTTGATGTTTTGTTTCATTTGACATGGCTAATCATTCGTTAAGAATTCTATACCCAATGTAATGTCCTTCGACCCAAGGTTAGGAAGAAGGGTGTTACAAGTTGGTATCAGAGAGTAGGCTTTGCTGATTTCCTTATTATGNTTACATTGGGTATAGAATTTTTAATGAATGATTAGCCATGTCAAACTAAATGAAACATCAAATTGAACTATGTAGTGAAAGGAAATGAAAAGAAAAACCTATGGTGAAGCCATAACCAAAGGACAACAAGAAACTAGAAAAGCAAAAGAATGTAGATATTTAATCACTTATAATATGAACATATAATCTAAAGCTAACAAAGGAAGAAATATCATAATTTAAAAATCTAAATAAAGAGTTAATAATACTAACATTGTGAATGATAAATCTAGAAATATGAAATTCTCATAAATATCTAACATGAACATATAGGTCTAGCCAACAATATGCATAATCCAAAATATGAAATGTAGAGAGATAATGTCTAAATGAGAATGATAAAGAGATCTAATACATAGATAACTCAAATATGTCTTAGGCTAGAAAAATATTAAAATACAAGATCTCCAATATAGCAAAGATATCAATCACCTNCAGATTTATCATTCACAATGTTAGTATTATTAACTCTTTATTTAGATTTTTAAATTATGATATTTCTTCCTTTGTTAGCTTTAGATTATATGTTCATATTATAAGTGATTAAATATCTACATTCTTTTGCTTTTCTAGTTTCTTGTTGTCCTTTGGTTATGGCTTCACCATAGGTTTTTCTTTTCATTTCCTTTCACTACATAGTTCAATTTGATGTTTCATTTAGTTTGACATGGCTAATCATTCATTAAAAATTCTATACCCAATGTAATGTTCTTCGACCTAAGGCTAGGAAGAAGGGTGCTACAAGTTGTTATCAAAAAGAAAGCTTTGCTAATTTCCTTATTATGTGTTTTTTTTTGTCCAACTCTTATAGGACCTAGCAGTGGACATGGTTGTGGTTGAAGGCTGAACATTGGGCATAGTAATCCAACATTGACAACTAATCCCATTCTAGATCAAACAAGGGAGCTAGTGATGGATCTATATGAGAAGCTTGCTACTCTTGCTTCTACTCCTACATCGAATTAAGAGATCAATCAAATAGATATCAACTACTATTTGTTTCAATTCCTCTATTACCGCATGGAGAAGAACTTGAGTTCATTATTAATGCTCGTTACTTCAAGGAATGGTGTTAGTGGTGATAAATGACTAATGAAGTAATTCCATAAGTTGGAATTGACTATCTTTTAGGGCGAGGAGGACCCTACTACCACCATGGTGTGTCTTGAGGAGGTTACCAAGATCTTTAAATTGATGAGTTACTCTGTTGTATAGCAAATCAAATTAGTCACTCATCAGTTTAAGGATTCTACTAGTTGTTGAGTTGCTAATCACAAGAAGTTGTATTAATGGGATGAGTTTGATGTCCATTGGATTGACTTCCTTAACTCCTTCAATGTACATTACATTCCCTCAAAGTATGTAGAGGTAAAGGCAAATAAGTTTTATCATCTCTACCAAGGTAGTTGGACCATCATTGAGTACGATTGCAAGTTCTTGTTGTTAAGTATGTATGTGTCTCACATACATTCAAATGAGAGGATTATGATCAACCAATTTTTTTGTGGTCTTCTTGACTCCATCAAGGATTATTTGATCCCTCTCCATCTTTAGATGTATGAGCATGCATGTGTACATGCATTGGACTTGAAGTGCATTCAATTCGTGGATGCAGTGCATTGTGATTACTCTAAAAAGAGGAGTTAGCCCTCTCTTGGAAAGTCTAGTGAGTGTAAGTTGACCCTTGGTTCTAATTTCAATGGGTAACAATAGTAATAGTCAACAGATGGTGGGGTCACTTGTGGATCCATTACTTATCATGCTTGTGATGGAGTTGGACACATTTGCAAGGATTGTCACAATTGCTATAACTATGGTCATCCGAGCCACAAGAGCTTCAACTCTTCAAAGTGTCTAGGCGATGCAAGTTCTTAGCAAGTTGGCAAAGGATAACAACCATTACCTTGTATAAATGATTGTTTGATTAGTTGAGAGAAACTTGGGTGTTCTCAAATGTCAGTATGAAGTTATGGCACTATCAAGTGTGCATTATAGAGAAGGATGTCTCAAAAACAACCTTTAAGATATAATATGGACATTATGAGTTCATAGTTTTATCATTTGGACTCAGTAATGCTCTAGTGGTGTTCATGCAACTCATGAATAGTGTCATGTGACCATACTTGGATCCATTTTTTATTATGTTCATCAATAACATTTTAGTGTACTCTTCATCAAAGAGGTTGCATAAGCAACATTTGAGGATGGTTTTGTGGAGGCTTAGGGAATATCATTTATTTATCCAAGCCTTTAAATATTCATTTTCATGTTGTTTTGAAGGCTAGTATAGTGGTTCCTCTCACTAAAATATCAACTATTTGGGATTGGCCTATTCCTAAGAATGTTGCAAAGGTTTGCAGCTTTCTTGGATTGGCAGGTTATTATAAGAGGTTTATCAAGAATTTCTCCTCAATTACTTTGCTCACAAAATTGTTGTAGAAAGATGTTGGTTTTTTTATGAAATTTACATTATTGGGCTATTTTTGATGAACTTAAAAGTAGACTAATCTTGACTCTTGTTTTGATTTCACCTACTTTGCTAATTTCCTTATTATGTGACATTGATGTATCATGAGAGGGTTATGAGTGTGCATACAAGAGGAAAAAATGATAGTGTACATCTCACAATAGCTGAAGCCTTATGAGACATGCTATTCCATGCATGATCTTGAGTTGGGAGTGGTGGTGTTTGCTTTGAAGGTTTTACACTACTATCTATCTGGTGAGCAATTGACAATTTAGATAGATCACAAGGAATTACAATATTTAATGAATTATCCATAACTAAACCTGTGTTAAATATCATGGATTGAGTTGCTGGCTCATTTCAATTTTACCATCTAGTATCAAACAGGAAAAATTAACGTTGTTGTGGATGCCTTAAGCTATGTAACTAGTAAGTTACAAAGTCTAGTAATCCAATCAAATGTGTTGGATAAGATTTGTTTGAAGTAGTAGCATGATCCTTTGTGTAAGTAGCTTATGTAGTTTGGTGATTACTTAATGTTGGTGGATGTGCTTGGGTTCCTTTATCATAATGATTAGGTGTATGTGCTTGATTCCTTATAGAAACATTTATTGGAGGAAGCACACCTCATTAGGCTTCAGATGCATCTAGGTAGCAACAAGATGCACTAGATGCTGAAAAGGTTGTATTGGTGGCTAGGCATGAAGAATTAGGTTGAGAAATTCATAAGTAGACATTTAATCTACCAATAGTTAATCTTGAACATCAACGACTAAGTGGCTGGTTATACCCTCATACTATCCTAGAGTGGAAGTGGGAGATGCTTGGTATGCATTTCATTACTGGTTTACCTTGCACTAGGAGTAAAAAGGATGTTATCCTTGTTGTTATTGACTTGTTTCCCAAGTCAACTCATTTTCTAGCTATGCAAACTTTAACTAGCACAAAGGTTGTTGTATAGTTGTTCATTTTGGAGATCATTCAACTACATGATATTCCTACCAAGATTGTATCATATTACAATGCCAAACTCACTTCTTAGTTTTAACATGCATTCATGGATAACCTAGATACTAGGTTAAACTTGAGTTCAAATTATCATCCATAGATAGATAGGTAGGTTAAGATAATTAATCAAGTATTGCAGGATATGCTTTGGTTTTTTGCTTTGCAATTTCTAGACAGTTAGGATAGTTTATTGTCATTGGTAGAGTTTGCCTATAATAATAGTTATTAAGTGAATTTGAAGATAGCACCATATGAATTCTTGTATGATAGGCCTTGTAGAACTTCTTTGTGCTTGGATGTGATTGAGGGTAGGTAGCATATCAGTTCGAACATAGTAATGAACATAATAGAATAAGTCAAAGAGATTTGGGAGTAGCTCAAAATAGCTTAGGACTATCAAGTGAAGGATAAAAATAGTAGGAGAAGGTCTCTTGAGTTTGTAATCAGTGACAAGATGTTCATTCATGTCTATTCACTAAAGGGCTTAATATGTTTCTATCGAAAAGACAAGCTTCCACCCTATTACATTGGGTGTTTGATATTCTATAGTACATAGGAGATGTGATGTATCATGTTAGTTTACCTCTATAGCTTTTGAGCATGCATCATATATTTTATGTTTTCATGCTTCTGAAGTATGTCCTTGATGATAAGCATGTTGTCAATTGGACTAACGTATAGCTTTAGTTTAATGCCTCATATGTGAAGCATTCCATTAGGATCATGGAATCGATGGAGCAACAATAGTGTAGAAAGAAAATTTCATGGTGAAGATCTTATGGAGTCATCATGATTCTTGAGAAATGACTTGGGAGCTTAACATGTATGTTTATGTTGGAGCTTTATGATAATTTCATAGTTGCAAATTTATCATTTGTACTATTAATGTTATTAATTATTTCAATACCATTTAGATTTTCAGCTTATGATATTTATTCCTTTGTTAATTTTAGATTCTATGTTCATATTATAAGTGATTAAATATCTATATTCTTTTCTTCTACTTTTCTAATTTCTTCTTGTCCTTTGGTCATAGTTTCATCATACGTTTCTTTTTCATATCCTTTCACTACATAGTTTTGTTTGATGTTTTGTTTTATTTTTCATGGTCAATCATTCATTAGAGGTTTTATACCTAACATAATGTCCTTTCCTAAGGCTAGGAATTAGGGTATTACAAAACTATCTTAGCTCTCTAAGGGAATGATGTCATGCATGTATATTATTTCTCTTTCTATGGTCATTTGTGTGTGCACGTTTCATGAGTTTTATCACTTATATTTTTACTTAAGTCATACTTGCTATGCCACTAACCATTGCCTAATTAGCTATGTTCACTTATGTTGTTCTTGCAAGTGCTCTAAGCATCTGGTGCTTTTTAAATGGTGACATCATAACACTTAGTATTAGAGATGTGGTTTGTAGTTCAAGGTTAGCGGTGGTTCATGATTCATGATCGTGATTGGTTACATGCAATTCTTGTGTTGCTATGGTACATAAGAAGAAGAGCAAAGGAAGCAGAAAATCTAGTAATGCTCCACCTAGTCTACATCCTCACAATAGGCCAATTGGGATTGAAAATACAGAAAATCACATGCATGACCAAGTGCATGAGGAAGGACCTAAACATGAATACTTAAATGATGACAAGGAGATAACTTTCAAGGAGCATAAGGATGACTTCCTTAAAAAGGTGTAAAAGTTATGGAGTCAGCTTCTAGATGTTGACAATATAATTCTCATCCACTTACTGGTTATTAAATGAATTAAGATGGTTCATAACCTCATTGACAAGATGGATGTTTCATACTTGTAAGAATCAAATTTGGGTATCAAACACAAGCTTTCTATGGCTTAAATGTTTTTGCTATGAAACTAAGTTTAGTAGATGAGGGATGTCATTGATGATGTTCAAGTCTTTATGGGCAACATCCTTCAAAGAATGATGAATCTAGAGGCCAAGATAGAGAAGCTTGAGGTAAGGAATAAGAAACTTAAGGACCAATTATCTATTCAGGTAAAGACAGTTATATTTGACTCTAGATGGTCAACACATAAATTCCAAGCTAAAGAACCCAAGATCTACAGAGGCAATTAAGATGATAAGCTCTTGGATGCCTTCATTGTTGAGATGGAGCATTTCCTAGAGATGAATGAGTACCCTTAAAAATTGAAAGTTAGATTTTTAATGATTTTTTGGCATTTTTCAAAATTTGTCTTTATTTTTCTTTCATGTTTGAAGTCAAGTAGATGTTAGAAATTTTATGTATTTAAAGAAGGCTACAAAAAGCCAAGAAAAATAGCTAGAAAATCTTAGAAGATCTTAGTTTAGACATTGAAAAAGAAGCAAAAAATAAAATTTTATCCCACATGAAGTGAAGTTTCAAATCCTCTCCACTTCTCAAGCTATAAAAAGAGGCCATGACCCCCATTGTAAATACAATGGACTAATGAGAAATTCAAGATGAATGAAGTAAAGCTTTTCTTTCTTCTCTTTTACTTCATCTTTTATTCATTTAAGTTGATGTCAATTTCTTAGTTTATATGTTCCAATTTTTTCACATTCTTACAGTGAAACATCTCAAAATTAAGCTCTTCCATTATGATTTTGCAGGTCCCAATTCTCATAATTATTCTTACATTGTCATAAGTTTTTTGATGATTCTCATAAACCCTCTTTCATACAATTTCTCACAAGTGATTCAAGAAGAAGAAGGCTCTCTCATGCATCCAAGAGATGCTAAATTTTAGTTTTAGTTTCATGTTTATGTTTAATAATTATAATCTTAAGTATGATCATGAATGATTTTGATGAACGTGTTTATAGAAATATCTTATCAAGTTTGACGTCTTGAAGATCCCTTTAATTCATGAGTTTTATTCATGCTTTTTCCTTCATCAAGTAGATCTAAATATGTGGAGGTTTTTTATCAAAATTTGAGGTAATATATGTTAGAATTTATGTTGTAAAATAAAGGGCATTTATGCTCATATGAAAGGCTATTTTATTTTATCATGTAATCATGAAATTTGATGTTCAATTTGGCCTCCAATGTTAAGTATAGCTCAACATATGATGTTTAGAGGCTATATGGAGTATATCTAAGCATAGTATATTAATATGTAGTGAATATTTTTGAAGTTATTTAATGTATACAAAGTGTTTTTTTTGAAATTCCTCCAAGGTCTATTTAGAACACCTAAATTGATTTAATGATTTCTCTCTAAATATGATAATATGATGTATGTGCTATAGACTTTTGGAAAGCCATTTAATTTTCTAGAAGTTAGATTAATAAAATTATAGAAATAATTTAAAATATATATTTTATCTTAATTCTACTCCTACCTATCTAAAATATGGAAAATTTGAATAGTGCAAAAAGATTAGCCTATAACTTAATTTTACAAAAACATTTTGATCTATGATTTTTTCCCAAATTGTAGAAAGTTTCATAACATTTCGAATGGTAGGTCATATGAAGTATAATTCATTACTATTTAGGAGATATAAGATTTTTATTATCAATGTCTATAAACAAAAATTGGATAGAGCTTAGCAAGAATAAGAATCAAGAATCCATTCACTCCAAGTCTTCTGTTGTGCCAATTCCATTAAGAATCACTTCCTAAATCTTGAGGGGAGTTTCTCAAACTTGTTGTATTAGTATTTTCTAAGAAATGAAGTTGGGAACTACTCGAAGAATAGTTAAGACATGGGATAATCTTAAAATTACACTATTTGAGAACATTTGCTTAGGCACTTTCATTGACAAAGCTTAAGCAAAGTTAAAAGAACTCTAGCATATCAGAAAAATGGAGGATTACATTAAGGAGTACCAAGAAGTGGCATTACAAATTATTGTGATGGATGATGAGACGAAATTCTATCTCTCATTCAATGATCTAAAACCTTAGGCCTAGTAGGAAATCAAACTCATAAGATTACAGAATACATAGAAGCACTTGAGGTGATGACTAGGTTGGTGGTCAATTCGAAATACCATATGGAAGATAAGAATGGTGCAAATGTATCCTAGTATAACAAAAAAATCTAGTAGCATATTCAATGGGTTTGGAGGAAGGAATTTTGGTGGTATCTTTCAAGGTCTATGTCTTAATGTTACTCATAGTTCTCAGGCTTTTTACCAAGGTAATTTGAAGATATAAGTCTTGAATGTTATGATAGGTTAGGAGACAAGCATCCATATTTTGGAGGACCCATGAAAAATACTTCTAGATATCTTAACATAAGATGTTTTATTTTCTTGGAAAATCATGTTACTTAAGACTACTCACAAAACCCTAATCAATGACCAACTAGAAGAGGTATGATGACTAATGATTAAACACTCTAGAGTATTAGCCACAAGCTTAATTGCAAGTGACTAAGATGAATGAGAATAGGTAAGAGGTTGAAATTCTTGGGATAATGGAATATATCTCTTAGAGTTGGAAAACTATTTAGTAGATTTTGCAAGATGGTTAGCCAAAGAGAGAAGCCAACTTGTATTCGATATAGATGATCCTAATATAGTTTTCATTAAAGACTATACATGCCATGGTTTACATTGATGCTAGCTGTAACCTTCCTTTACTAGAAGTCATCTGCATCCTTAATTTATGAGGTGAAATGACTTTGGCATCCTATAAGTTGACCAGATTATGTCCAATCAAATGTAGTAGATTAGTGAAGGATCTAGAGGTAAAAGGTAGACCAGTAGAGAGAGAATATGGAATTTTTAGTGCTGGACATTGACTCTTTCTAAGTCATCCTTAGACAAGAGTTTTTTAAGAAGGTAAAAGTATTTCTTACCCTATATCTTGATGTCCTTTACATTTTACATCAGAAATTACATTTTGTGGTGAAGAGCTCTACACCAAGAGCAACTAGTACTCTTCATGAGGTTCAAATTGTTGCATCTAGGGTGATGAAGTAGGTTTCTCAAGATCTAACCTAGTAGATGTTTCTCATTATTTTGAGAGAGATGGAAGAGAAAATAATACTCAAATAAATTTATGAATTGAGAACATGCTGGGAAGATATAAGGATATAATGTTAGTGGAGTTACTTGGTGAAATTCTAGAATGACGAATGGTAAAGCACAAGATTAAGCTACTACTAAGAACTACCCCTTCCAAGTAGCGAGCTTACAAAATGCTTGCTCCTAAGTTGGTAGATCCAAAGAAGTAGGTGATGATTTTGGTAGAGAAGGATTGCATTCAACTCTCCAAATTTCCCTATGGATCCCTAGTGTTGTTTCTATAAAAAGAGATGATACTTTAAGGTTATGCTATGACTTCAAGCTTCCAAACAAGTTTACCATTAAGAATAGGTAATTGATATTAAAGATATCACTCATTATACAAACTCATCACTATATATGTGGATGTGTATGTGTGTGTGTATATATGATGTATTATTTATCACCGTTGTTCATGTTTCTTACATTGTATACATAATATTTACATTGTCACAATGCCATACTATTTTTTCTTATTTGTTAACATTCCAACTATTACATATAGTTATGATAAGGTATTCTATTGAAGAAATGTTTCACATATCTTAAATATTAGTGAAGTGATGTTTGAATGCGTATCTTAATTTCTCCCTTCTTGTGTCTGATTGTTAAGTTGCTCATTGTCAGTCCTATAAACTTCACATGGCACTGGAGCAAGGTGGTGAGCAACTATAATTTCATAATTTAAATACAATAATAATGAGAGTTAGAACCTATGCCTCACTTCTTGAGAGTCAATTGTTAAAAGCTTCCGATTATCATATATGAAAACTCTAGATGTGATTTATACTCCAAGAAAATGGCTTGGAAGGACCTCTTGTCGAAACCATCATGATGGATGATGATAACAAAATGGTGCAAATGTTAATTGCATTATGTGTATCTAAAAAATTTGTACACCTAGTGAACAAGTAGGATTCTACATATACAATGTGAAAAAAGTTGAAGGAAATGTTTAAAGTTAAGAATGAGTCAAAGTTGGTGTCCCTTCAAAACTAGTTAAATTTACTAGTCTTAAATAAAGGCAAACCCATGGCCACCCTTGCATAGAAGGTACTAGTGTTGTAAGCCAGATGACAAGCTAAAAATACACAAATTTTGCATAAAACCATCAAATTTTGATTACCTTGGGTGCTACCATTGTCATACAATGTCATTAGACAAACTACTTAAAATGGTGGAAAAACATACATTGTGACAATGTTATGCATGAAAATTCTTGAAGAATAAGAAAAACTAAACACGTATGCCTCAACAATAGAAAAAAATTCTTAAGTGATGGTGATTAAAAAAGAAGAAGATTAGAAGAGAAAGAAAGTATCTAGGTACTATTATATGTATAAGAAAAAGGATATTCATGACATTAATCATTGTTATGATAATCCAAATAACTCCAACACAATGTCATGATAAAAAGGCCAACAAATAAATTTGTCAAAACTAGGGTAAAAAAGTTGAATAAGAAAAGTAAAAACAATATGAATCTAAGCTTAGAACTGCTAATGTGGTGAGGGAGAAGGCTTAACCTTCCACTATGGATTTGTAATGCCCTCACCATGAATGACATATTAGGTAATTCTATATATATTGATTTTAGTGCCTCTAATCATTTTATGAAAATTTTTTCATTATTAACAAATATAAAGAATATGCCAAATTTGCACTATGTAAGAATTGGAGATGATCATTTGATAAACATTGTTAGAAGTGGAGACTTGACTATTTTAGGATTAAAATTAAAAGATGTTGGGTATAATAAGGAACTTTTCATGACTCTAATATTGATATATTAGTGATAAATGAAGGCTTATGTTTTAAATTTGATAAAAATAATCATAACATATCCTATTGCATGTTATGTTGTGGCAGTAATGTTCTAGTTTATTGTGTTACATGCAATAGTATATTCAAAATAGTGGATCACGAAGTTGAAAGAATGTATATGACGAAAAACAAAGATTCACTTAAAAAATGGCATATAAGACTTGGACATGTAAATGTAAAGACCTTAAAGAATGTGCATCACTTTTATCTTGAAATTCTCAAATTTCATGATAATGAGGTGTTCAATTGCAATTCTTGCAAGTTTGGAAAAATGCATTGCCTACTGTTTAAATGTCATTATTAGATAAAAACAACAAGACCCCTTTAAAATCATACATTTAGATGTATGTAATCCCTTTTCACCATAATGAATAAGAAATGAAAAATATTTTGTCATTTTTATTGATAATTTTAGTCAAATGACTTGGCTTTATGGAATAATTCTAAAGTAACAAGAAAAATTCAAACACTTCCAAATGAGGACTAAAAATGAAAAGAATGTAAAAATAACTATATTAAGATCTAATGGTGGTGGTGAATACATTTCAAATGAATTTAAAAGATATTGTAGTGATCATGATATGAAGGAAGAGTTCACAATTCCATATACACTACAACCAAACCATTTTGCAAAGAGGAAAAATATATCAATAATTGCAATGATAAGATGCATGTTAAATGATGCTCAAGTGATAAAGTCATTAGATAGAAGCCACATATTATGCTATTAGTATTATCAACAAAATTCCAACTATAGCTTTGAATGGTATCCCTCCTATCAAGTGATGATCTCACAATAGGGCATTGTCGATATCTCATCTTCATCCATTTGGTAAGACTTATTATGTCTACATTTCATAAACACATCATAGAAAATTAGACTCAAGAGCCACAATGGGATTGCTACTCAGTTATTCCATAAATAACAAAGCCTATTATGTATGAAACATAAAGGATCACAAAGTTCTGAAGTCATGTGATGTGTTGTTTGAGAACATATTTGACAAATCTAGTAATACCTTGAGCCACAGTGTCGTTGAAGCTTCCATGGTGATCCATGATGAAACCAATGATGAATCATGATCATTTGTGACCTTTTAAGAAGATAGCAATGAAGAAGTTAGTGAAACTAAGAAATACAATTCCATGGGATCCTAAGCATGATGACAACCATGGTGGTTCAAAAGTCAATTATAAGACTGAAGACCAATAAAGTTTGAACACATTAATAAACTACTAATAAAAAGATTATAAGGTGAAAAAATGTTTGTAATTGAAGGTCAATATGATACAATTGAGTTAGAAATGATATTTGAAGTAGGTGAACCCATGAACATGCAATAAGTTATGCAAAACAAAGATTAGTATAAGGTAGTGAAGGCAACATGCAATATGTTAATGAAAAATGGAATGTGAAAACTAGATAAGAGTTCCTTACACATGAAGATATTAACATGTAAATGTGCTTTTCATATAAAAAGAAAATCTAATAACATGGTAGATAAATATAAGGCTAGATTGGTTGTAAGGGGCTTTGAGCAAAGAAAGGATATCAATTATCAAGAAACGTTTGCACCTACTATGAAGCAGAGGACCATATGGTATATCTTATCCTTAGTAGCTTTTTATGGGTGGAAATTGTATCAGCTTGATGTAAAATTTCCTTTCTAAATAGAGATATGCAAGAATAAATCTTTATATATAAACTAGAAGGCTTTGTGGATTCAAAGTTCATTGACTATATTTGTAAGCTGAAAAAGTCCCTTTGTGGGTTAAAGGAAGATCCTCAAGAATGACACATAAAGATTGATAAATTTGGACATGAAATGAAGTTCAAATGATCTAATGGAGATGTTGATCTTTATGTTATGGAAACAAAGGACTCACAAAGTGGTATAATTATGTTGTTATATGTTGATGATATAGTGATTATCAGGGAGAATCCTCAGTTGATATGTCATGTTAAGAGTGTGTTGAAAATGAAATTTGAAATGTTGGACGTTTGTCTGCTTAAATATTTTCTTAGTTTTGAAATTGATTAGTTAGTGAGCCACATGTGGTTTCCTCAAAAAAAAAATTGTTTTGGATTTATTGGAAAAATATCATATGTTGAATTGTAAGATTTGATTAACACCATTAGACTCTAGAAGTGTATCCTAGGTGGATGATTCAAAACCTATTCTTGATCCCATGGAGTATAGGAAGTTAATTAGAAAGTTGACTTACTTGACAAATACTTCACTAGATATTACGTAATTCATTAATATATTAGTTCAATTTAATGAAAAAGAAACAAGTATATAAATGAATTTGATCTAAGGTATATTAAGATACTTGAAGTACATTGTCAATTATGGGTTAAATTATGATTATGATTATCCTTCAAATGTTGATTTATAAGGCTATACAAATGTAGACTATGGTGGTGATATCTTATCATGATGTTCAACCAAAGGTTTTTTGTCATGGGAATACAATCTTGTTGTGGTCAATAAAGTAGAAAGATATTTCTTTATCTTTCATAGAATTTGAGTACAAGGTTATAGCAAGCTTGGTTAGAAAATTAAAGTGGCTTCATTGATTATTTAAAGATCTTGAAGAGGACATTGTGTTACTGATAATGGCTCATTGTGAAAATCGAAGTACTATCAAGTTGATTAAAAGTTTAGTTTTCCATGAGAGAACCAAACATATTAAAATTACAATGCATTACATTTAACATGGTTTTGTTAAAGGGTTTATCTTGCCAGTTTACATTAATACTAGAGATTAACTTACTATTGGTTTAACTAAACCATTAAGTGTAATGGATTTTAAGACTTTTATAAATTGATTAAATGCTTCATCCTTATAAATAAAAATATTTTTTTGTTTAATTGAGGGTGTTAAAGATATCACTCATTTTACAAACTCACCATTATGTTATAAATATATATATATTGTTTATCATTGTGGTTTATGTTTCTTACATTATATACAAAATGTTTACACTATCATGGTGTCATACTATTTTTTCTTATTTGTTAACATCCATTGATATATTTTTAACTTTATGTTGTAACTATTATGCATAGTTATGATTGATTATTCTATTAATGCAATCTTTCACATATCTTAAATATTAATGAAGTGATGTTTGAAGGTGTGTCTTAATTTCTCCCTTCTTATATCTCTCTATGAAGTTGCTCATCATTGGTCTTGTAAATTTCACATATGATATATTTGGTTTTAGACCTATACAACTAGTTAGTCGGTACTTGAGTCTTCTCTTAACTTAACCTTTGTTAAGGTTACTAATAGGTGTAGATTGTAGAAGGAGATAAAGAAAAGATACCATATATCTCTTGTTTTGACTCATACGAGTGGATGGTCATGCCATTTTTGTGCAATGCCTCTACTACCTTTTGCACACTCATGAATGGGGTGTTCCATCTAATGCTTGATAAGTTCAGGGTGATACCTCTCAATGACATCTGGTGTACTCTCATTCTATGGAGAAATACATTCAGCATTTAGACCTGATGTTCTTCAAATTATGGGAGAACAAGTTATATCTTGAGTGTAAAAAGTGTGAGTTTGAAAAGATAGAATTGAAATTCTTAGACCACATTATTGGTAGAGGTAAGGTAAAATTAGATTTGAAGAATGTTATGACCAGTACCACATATATTGTTCCAAAGGACATGCATGAACTCTATCAATTCTTGGGATCAACTAGTTATTACAAAAAATTTATTTATGAATTCTTTGAAGTAATGGTAGCATTGAATAATTTACAAAAGAAAGATATCCATTATGACAAGAACATTTAGTGCTAAGAAGCTTTTGATAAGATGAGGATGACCCTCACAACTTAGCTTGTGTTGTCTCTTCTTAAATTTTCAAGGTCATTCAAAGTTTATATTGTTGCTTTGGATGAGGCAATTAGAGGGGTGCTCTTATAGAACAGTCATCTAGTGATGTTTGAATCACAAAAGCTGAATTAAATAGAAGAGTTATGGTTGGTGCATAAAAAGGAGATGTTCATCATCATGCACTACCTTCACCATGGTAATACTATCTTTTAGATGGCCCCATGGCAATCAAAATATAAAACATTGCGACAAGTTATCTTCTCAATCAATCCAAGTTGAAGTCAAAGCAAGATAGATGGTTGAGTCTATTGTAGAAGTTTAACCTCTAGGTTATTTATTGGCCTAGAAGGATAAATGTGGTGGTAGATATTTTGAGTAGAAATTATTAGGTGCACTTGATAGAGATTGTAGATTAGCCAAATAACTCTTGGATATTGGATAATCATGAACTTTGATAGAAAATAAAGGACGAATTATATCATGATCAACATGCTCAATAATTATTCAGGTTGGGCTAAGGAGGAGATGAATCTAATTTTAATGAACTTGATGGGTTGCTCATGTTTAAGAAAAATTGAATCTATATTTTTGACTAGGATTATTTCAATTTTCAAATCATTGATAAATGTCATAGCACCTTTAGGTAGGTAATCCAAGGCATAAATAAATGGTGGCATTAGTGAAAGAAAATTTCTACTGGTCTAACATGGAAGTTAATGTGGCAAACTTTATGAGGAGCGATCCAGTTTTTCAGCAAGATAAGAGTTCCAATGAGACACTAGGGGGTTTTCTCCATTCCTTAGAGATTTTAGAGCTCTTATGGATTATTGTTTCTATGGATTTCATCATGAAACTCTACATAGTTTAGTGATTTTCCAACATCCTTATAATTGTGGATAAATTTTTAAGTATGTTACTTTCATCCTATGCTTCTCTTCTTGTATAGTTGAGAATGTTACATCCTTATTCTTTGATAATGTGATTTGTTACTGTGGGTTGTCACCAAGTATTATTTCCAATTGTGATTCTTGTTTCACAGGGAAATTTTTATGGAGGTTGTTTGAGATGCTAGGTCCAAAGCTATGGTTGTCTTTGGAATATCATCCCCATATGGATGGACATATAGAATGGGTAAATAGGATTTTAGAGGAGCACCTATGACACTTCATTTGATTTGATCAAAAATCTAGATGGTCATTATGTCTATAATTAGTTTAGCCACAACACTTAAAAGTACTTAACCATAGGATTTTCTCTAATAGAGTTGGCCTTAAGGAGGCAACCATTAGTTTTCCAACTAATGAAAACATCACATCAAGGTTCAAATTTTTAGTAGATGAGTTCATGAAATTCTAGATAGATCGTATTCAAGTGGCCAAACTATACTTAGAAAAGTCAATCTAGCACATGAAAAAGTACATTGATAGCCAGTGAAGGTCATTGGAGTTTCTTGTGGAAGAATGCACTCTTTTCAAGATGGATTATGTAGGGAAGTTAAGGGTAAAGATGGGGATAAGTTAGAAGTTCTTGATGTGATATGATGGGTCTTTCAAGATCCTTGCTCATGTGAATTTAGTTACTTGCAAGTTGTGATTACTAGTATATTTGATAAAATATCATCGTGTGTTTCCATGTTTCTATGCTCAAAAAGTTTTAGTCTAGGGGACATTGATTTGGAAACATTAAAGTCTTGAGGATCTTCAAATATTGACATTGTCAAAGGATGATAAATTTATTTCATCATTAACATGCACATCATAGGTTATGCTTTTGATTAGAAGGTCAAGTTCTTAGTACATTGGCAAGGCACATCCTCAAAGGAGGAAACTTGGAAGAAATGGAAAGATCTCAGAAACAAGCAAATGTTCATTGTGAACTTTTGTATAAATAATCACATTGATTTAAATTTATGGATGTATAAGAATTATTGGCTAGAGGTAAATAATTTTTGACTAGAGTCATGGTATGTGGGAGTTACAATGTTTCTTGTAAAAAAATTTGATAAATGTGTGATAAGCTAAATGATGTCAAAGTTTATTTAAGATGGACCACTTATGAGGGGTAAAGAATTGATATTTTCCCTTTCCATTAAGAAGTTGGGTGATGCCACAGTGAGGGTAGAATCCTAATACCCCTACATATACTAGTATTAGGCTATTACTCAACATAGGGAGTGGTTTCCCCAAGATATGTAATATCCTTTCCTTGGTTGCAAAGGATCAACTTTATACTCTGATATCACTATTAAGGATAAAGGATCAGCTAGATATTGAGTGAGTAGACTTCATTTTGGGAGAATCATTTGTATAGTTTGCATGAAAAAGAGTAAACCTTTTCTTTCTAAGCCTAGGTTGCACAAACATCTCTAAGCATTTTTTGGATAGTAAGTTAATTTCAACATTTATGCTTTATGATTGAATAACCTTAGTTGTTGGACTTTCTTATCTACAACTATCGAAAGGACTTTTAGTTGTTCAGATTCTCACAATATTGATTGGATTCTCCACATTTAGAATGTTGCTGGGGAGTTTGTTTATTGAAATGTGCACTATCTAGGTTTAGTGGATATTATTAATATCATTGGACAAACCCCAAGGTCAACATCATTCCAAAATAACATAACTATGAGAGCATACTAATATTTTATTATTTGCAAAATGTCTTCTTCTCATAGGTGAAATGATACAAAACTGCCTGTTCCACAAGAGTGCAAAGTGATATATGCTCATGCAGATGAGTATGTGTTGGACTTCATCTTCATCCTACATTAGGATGAGCAATTGTGATGGCATGATATGGAGGGAAACATTGTAATGCCCCCTGATTGATCTATGCCTATGATGCTACTTCAAACTCTTAAGAAG
>MNCI01010845.1:516801-529921 GCA_015680685.1 Gnetum montanum | reverse complement strand
GGAATGGTAGTGGCTCTTGGAGGATGCATTCTTGTTACTTCAAGAGTATGGTTCAGCTGAATGCATTGATGCGAAGTCACTGGATGTGGTTGGTTTGAGGTCAAAGTTGGAATGAGACTTGCCAAGTCACATTAATCATAAAACACACAAGGGGCTGTACACCACCTTGTTCTTGGGATTCCATTCCATTCTCTTCTCTCCATCTTTCTCTCCATTGTTCACCTCATTTCCAGTTGTATCATTAGTGTATATATTTTGGTTGATGCATTGTTTTCTTCTTGGTAAATGCTTGGAATGGAGATAGCGGACATGCAACAACGGATTGGATCTAGAGCAAACACTTGGAATGGAGTAGCGTTGAAGTAGCTATGCAAGGAGCAAGATTGATGAAGCGTTTATGGATGGACAACGAAGGTGCAATCTTGGCGTTGGCAGTAGCAACACTTCTTTCTCTCTCTCTTTCTCAGTTGCCAACTAAGGCCTGATGTCATTGTAATAAGGTGTTCACCCTTATTTTCATGAACACCAATTTTTTCAAGTCTTGTAATGATGATTCGTTCACATGTCATCCCATTAGTTCCATTCCCCTCAATAATTCCATACCTTCCCGATATTATTGTAAGGAACTTGAGGATGAGTTTTCATTCAGTCATGGGGGTATGATGAGACACGATATCGCGTATGCGATATCACGTCGTCCCCTACGATATCGCATACACGATATCGCGGACCACCGCCAAATCTATAAATAAGAGGCAACACTCCCCTTATTTCCCATCCTAGGCTTAAAGTAGGGAAACTCTAGCAGTTTGACCACTCCAGAGATAGAATATTTTCCATGTGCTCGCAGTAGGAGTCCCCAAGTGAACGGATCTTTATTCGAGTAGCTTATACCTGAACGCAAGTTGTGTATGGCAACAAAGATGAGCTTTGTGGATAAACCTTGCAGTGCATGGGATAGGATTTATTACTTGTTATTTATTATATGTTATTTATTACCTACATTAGTGTGGCATGAGTACAACTTGATTACGAGCATTGACGAATGTGTACGGCTAATGAAGGAATTGGCTACTCATCACGATTAGTCTCTCTCACCCTTATCTCCTAGAATGCAGGATGAGTACAACTTGATTACGAGCATCTATGGATATATACAGCTAGTCAAGGAATCGGCTGCTGATCACATTTAGGCTAGTTAAGTGCCTTAGTACAACCACTTCGAGCATGTGCATTACGTGTGGTGATCCTAGTAACGATTAGCAGTTGGTAGCCACAGTTGCATAGTTCAAGGTGTGTACAGTAAGTTGGAACGGATGCTGATGCTAGTTAATTTAGACTTAGTCCTTAGTTAGAGTTAGTTAGCTCTCTCAACCCTTCACCTTGATAGCATAGGAGTAAAACCATAAAAGACCATAAAAATCATATACCTCGGACTTACTTAACCATACACCGTGACAACAACAAGTAATTCTGGGAAGACAATGAATGATTAACCCCAAGTGTTCCATGGGGTGTTTAGGCATTTAGTCTGCGGAGTTCGACAGGATCATGCGTGCTATGCTCGTTTCATATGGTTGAGTGTAGGGGTACCTCGCCACTCATCATCATCCATGCTTCAGGCAGCCTTAGTGGGGATGAACTTGGATCATGCACAAGAAAGGTATTATGTGACCAAACACATGACCATGCCATATCAACCCATAGAGACACAAATACGAAGAGAGGCTACTATGGAGAGAAGGCATGGAAATAGCAAAGGAAAAAGAATCAACCACAATGTTGACCTAGAGGAAATTCATGATGATGCATTATTAATAGAGAAACTCCACCATAATCATGAAGCCCACTCAAAAATGCCTATTATTCATTTGGAAGAACCTATCAAGGTATAATTACATTTAGTCCTTAAAGAGACACCAAGAAGAGAGGTAGAAGACTCTAAATGTATGTGAAGCTCAAGCCCTAGAGCTTCTACAAAACAACAAAAGGATGAATTATAGAGTCACAAAAGGAGAACTAGTTGGCATCATTCTGTAACTACTTCCTCTTCCTCCTCACAGACATTAGCGGAATCTAATAGAAGGGAACAAAGACTTAGAGATTATAATAGGGAAAAGTGTAAGGATCATGATAGGCATGAATATTGTCAAAGGCATCCATATGAAGAAGAGGATGAGTATGAACCAAGAAGAGATAGGATTAGGTGTAAAGAGAGAGAACATTATGAGCACCAAAGGAAGCAATACTACAACAGAGCTTACGAACCCAATGGCCATGAAGAACCCTTGTTGCCCACTTGCAATATGATCAATATTAGGGAAGCAGTGTATATTCCAACTAGGCATGTAAGGGATAGTCGCATTATGTGACTAGACATGAATAATACTCCTAAATTTGAAGGAGGATATAACATAGATCCACAACATCACCTTCTAGCATTCCATGATGTCTATGCCCTCCAAAACATTGAAAGCGACTGGAAAAATTAAAGTTATTTCCTAGAACACTCATCAAGGAGGTAGAGAGTTGGTACAAATCATTAGAACCAGAATTGATTAGAAGATGGAGTACCATGCTTGAGCTCTTTAATTACAAGTATCTAACTTACTCAAGAGTATCTAACCTCAGAAAGTAAATCCAGGGATGGAAGTAAGGGACACATGAATCCATTGATGCAAAAATAGGTAGATATTATTCTTTGTTGCATAGATGCCCAAGCCATGGATTCTCACAAAGGGAACAACTCAAACACATTGTTGATGGGTTAAAGAACAAAACCAAAGAGACCCTTGGGGTCTATGCCCAAGGAAGATTATCAAAGATGAAAACTCATCGGATCCAAAGGTTACTAGACCAAGTGGCAAAAGAGGAAGGAGAGTTAAAGAATAGAGAATTAGCTGAAGAATATAATTGAGATCCATTAATAAGAAAATGAGATGTTTGAATGTCTGACAAGCAGGAAGAAGAAACCTTGGAAAATGTAATTCAAAAGAAAACTCTACCAATCTAGAAATTGGTCAATGATATAGCAACAAAGGTAGAGAAGATTTGGGACTTGGTGGATGAGAAGTTTGATATAGATCTTAACATAGTAGAAGAAAGAATTGAACAAGCATTCAATAAAGGCAAAGAAAAGAAGAAGAAAAGAGATCATGGATAAGAAGGTTATAAGAAAAAAGGAAAAATTGCTATATTTTAGGAGTGTACTGACTCTAGTTCAGAAGAAGAGGAAGGATGTAAGATGTGCTAGTATGAACATCCTAAGGGATGTTGCCCTGTTATGGCCCACTTGAAAGAGTTTGGGGGATACACACTCAATCCAAGATTTGTTAAAAATAAGATGCCAAGATAGTTATCTTGTGATCAAGGTAATCTTAGAAAATCCTTCCAGCCAACCTGCTACCCAAGTAGAGCCTATCCTCAACCGTAGGAGCAATACTAGCAGTAGTAGAAACAAGCCCAAGCATAGGAAATTCCACCACCAAGGCAACAATATCCATATAGGTAACTGAATTCTTATGGATATTATGTGCAACATCCAATCTCTCTAGGGAATGCTTCAATTCACACTTCTTCTCCTTATTATCCACCTAAGTATTGTAGACCTAGCACTCTAAGGATGGATCCTAATCTTTACACACATTAATCGATAATTGGTTCATCAAAATAACCTTCCAACTCTTTACCTTCAATGCCACCACCAATCATGCAAGGGGAGTAGAAATCACAACCACAGTAGAAGAATGCAACAAGGGTAGTAAACATGTAGGAGGAGGTAATAATGAACGAACCTCAATCCAGGAAATGTCCATTCTTCTAAGCAAGTCTAAAAAGCATTCAAAGGATGGAGACTCCATCTACATCAATCCCATCTACACACACTCCTCTAGGGAATACTAGGCTTCCATCTTCTACCAATCCAAATCTGACTACTGTCATGCTTACCCAAGCCATTATGAATTGGATAAAAGCAAGAACATGTCCCCATAAGAGAATAGATCTAAGAAATCCCTTGATATATCTTCAAACAGCAAGTTACAAATCATGAAATGCTTTACTAGATTCTGGGTTAGGAGTAAACTTAATTTTAGAAGATATGTACAAGGCTTGGAATCTTTTACCCCTAAGGACAAGCAATATCTGATTAGAGCTTGTAGATCAGTTAATTACTATCCCACTAGGATAGGTGGATTATATCATCACCACCATCAATGGCTAGTCCTACCCTATTAACTTCTTAGTAATACACGGGGAAAAATAAGGGAGAATTTCCTATAATAATGGAAAGGGAATGACTTAGCACTATGTATGATAAGCTAGAAATTAGAGATTTATCCTTGGAAATATCCAAGGAAGATAAAACTAGAATTATACAAAGACGTCAAGTTCCATGTATCACAAACTATGATAACGAATGCAAGTGCATGTGGAGAATTTGGATTGTTAAAAAAGGAAAGAGCATAGCATTGTAATCAATGTCTAGAAAACATGTATGTGCAATGGTGTCTATATGTAGTAACCACTAATGAAGAAGGCACATAGTGGCTGATTACTGATAAAGATATAGAATCTAAAATATACATGGAACCAACCAATCAGATCATAAGTGCCTATGTTGAGAAAACACATAAGCTGGAATAGTTATGAAATAAACACCCCTATGCACATTCACACTAGGAAGAAGATATTGAATGGGGACAGTTGGAGATCCCAAGCAAGTTTGAGCTATAACCATTAGAATTAAAAGCCCTACTGAATGTGTTGGAATATGCCTTTCTAAATAAAAAAAATAGGTAATCATCAATGTCAACCTTGATAAAGATTAGAAAAATAGATTATTGGAAGTAGTCAATAAATGGCCAACAACGTTCTCATGGTCCTATGATGATATAACACGCATTGTTCCATGAATATATCAATACCAAATATACACAAATCTAGTTGTCAAGCCACACTACCAACCTTAGAGAAGGTTGAATCCTAAGCTCAAAGAAGTAGTGAAATAGGAATTGGAAAAGCCATTAGAATTAAGATTCATTTACCCCATTATAGATAATGAATGGGTTAGCCCTTTGGTCATTGTTCCAAAAAGGGGTGGTGAGTGGAGAGTATGTATTGATTTCCAGATGTTGAACTTCACAATATTCAAGGACCATTTCGCTTTACCATTTGCTGATAAAGTCCTCAATATGATAGTGGGAAATTAGTACTATAGCTTTCTTGATGGATATAACAGATATAACTAGATTAGCATTGCACTGAAAGACCAAAAAAAGGCTATGTTCACTAGTCCTTGGGAAACATTTTGTTACAAGAAAATGCCTTTCAACTTGTGCAATGCACCCGCTACTTTTTAGAGATTAGTACTAATTATCTTCAAAAAAAATAGGAAATGGTGTAGAACTATTTATGGATGATTTATATACTTATGGGCTAGATTTTAAGCATGCATTAGACCATTTAGCAAGTATTGAAAAGATGTGTTGAAACCAAGTTAAAGTTCAATGGGCAAGAAAGCCATGTAATAGTCCAAGATGGAATCATTTTGGAACATAAGGTATTACAAAAAGAAATAAAGGTCGACCTAGAAAAAATAAGAGTCATTCAAAGTATCACGGAGAGGCCACAAACTGTTAAAGAGGTTAGACCATTTCTAGGTCATACAGGGTATTATCAAACATTCATAGAAAATTTTTCCAAGATAACAAAACTTTTGGTAGAATTGACCAAGAAAGATGCACCATTCCAGTGGATGGAGAAATGTGAGAAGGAATTTGAGAAACTCAAATAGAAACTAATAGAAACACTAATCCTTAGAGATCTAGATTAGTCCAAGCCCTTTTACATAATGATAGATGCTTCCAATTATGCACTAGGCATAGTATTGCCATAGCTTGATGATCAAAAGATGCCATATTACATGCATTGTACCAATAGAAGCATCACCAAGGAAAAAATTAATTACACTACTACTAAAAAGGAGATTATGGCTGTGGTGTATGTGCAAGAATAATTCAAACATTATGTGCTTAGGTACCCTATCTATGTCTACAAAAACCATAGTGCAATCCAATTTCTGATGAATAAACTAGTAGTAAGCCCTAAGATGATAAGGTGACTTGTAATCTTAGAAGAATTTGACATCACTATGACTGACAAGAACAGAATAGAGAATGTCATAGTAGATCACTTGTTAAGACTAAGTTGGAAATCATACNTCACTATGACTGACAAGAACAGAATAGAGAATGTCATAGTAGATCACTTGTTAAGACTAAGTTGGAAATCATATGAGTAAGAAGAACCATTATTAGACTAGTTTCTCGATAAGCACTTGTTTATGAAAATGAAAATGGTTGTCAAGTCAACAGAGAAATCATGGATCTTCAATTATATGACTTATCTTCTAACATAAGAGCTCCCTATCGAGTGGAATAAAAAATAGAAATAGTAGTTCCTCCATTAAGTGAAGAGGTATATGTAAATAAACGGAAATCTCTACAAGATTTATGCTGATGAACTAGTGAGATGGTGTGTTTTGGAAGAGCACCAACAAATAATTCTATAAGATGTGCATGAAGGACCATGTAGTGGTCACTACATAGGGTGCAAAATAGCACTCAAGCTAATGATGGTAGGCTAATTTTGACCTAAGATAGTCTAGGATACATACAACTTCACCCAATGTTGTGAGAGATATCAACATGATGAAAAAATAATGGCCAAGAATGAAGGGCCACAGCAATGGATACAACCATTGAAACCCTTTGATATATGGGGAATTGATTTCATGGGACCCATTATACTAATGTCAAATAGGAAAGCATACATTATTGTGATGGTTGATTATTGCACTAAATGGGCAGAAGTAGCTATAGTTAAGGATTGTACAAAAAAAATAGTTGCTAAATTATTTCAAAAATAGGTGGTAAACAAATTTGGAGTAGCATGAATGCTAATTGTAGATAATGGAACACACTTCATGGGTGCTACATTCAAGAAGATCATGTGACAACTTGGGATGAACCAGAAGTTGACTAGACCATGTCACTCCCAAGTGAATGGTGAAGTAGAAGTGACTAATTAAGAAATTACATGAATATTAGTTAGAACTATTAGTCAATTTAGAAAATATTGAAGCACTAAATTAAATGATTCTCTCTAGGCCTATAGGACCACATGGAAACTTCCCATAGGATATTTGCCCTACGAGCTAGTCTATAGAAAATTGCCTACCCTAACAATTCAAGTAGAGCTACAAACATCACCTACTACTAGTAAAATTGACCTAGACTTGAGCTTAGCACAAAAAGAATGTCTCATGAGTCTAAACCTTTTAGAGGAAAATAGACTTGTAGCCCTGATGAGCAGCAAAATCCAAAAGAAGTACTCCAAACATAGGCATGATGTACATATTCAACAAGTATCAATCAAACCAGGTGATAAGGTCCTATATTATAATCTCAGTCATGTGCCACAAAAGATTCAGTTCCAAACTTTATGGACAGGACCCTACATTGTCCATGCCACATATCCTTTAGGAGCTATGCAAATTTACCACCCAACTTGCTCACACAAACTTACTTTAGTCAACATTCAATAGGTCAACCCATATTATGAATATCCTAATTCCTTTGTGAAATCTACCCATCTCACTAAACCATCTCATATTTGTTTAACCTTTTGGTTAATTTTTTTCGACTATAGTCATGGGGGTGCCCTATATGACACTTAGGCACAAAACTAAATATTTTTCTTTTTGTTAGTACTCTTTCACATTTTTTGATATCTTTTCATTCTTTTATACTTTTTCAGTTCTTAATCATTTACTATTCTTTAATTTTTTTTGAAATTATTCCTCTATTTTACTCATTTTTTATGATTTTCACTACCTGTTTTGTATATATTTTTTTTTTGATTTTTTCAATAAAGTGCAAGGAATAAGTAAGATGTTGTCCCAATAAGGTGGAGATTGTCCAATATTATAAATCATAAAGTATTGATTACCTATACAGTGAGACCATGTCATTCATCCACTCATTTCCAATAATAAGAGGTGTTTACTATAGCCATAATGATATTCTTCTCACAATAAAACTAAAAATAAATTTTTGATCATTATGCCTTGATAATAGAATGAAGAACCAAGTACGAATGAAAAGGGTGTGACATCAAGGGGACTTGTGGATTCTCTAGCACTACTATTTTGAGTTTTATCCTATTTTTAAGCATGTCACTAGAAAGACATGTTATCCATGCCTAAAGGTAGTCCTTTGGTGAGGTTGAGAAAGTAAAAATAGAATAAAAGAACAAAATAACATTTCTGGGGGTTCCACTAGAAAGACATGTTACCCATGCTTGAAGTTAGGAAACTTCCTAGAAATCTAAAAAATAAAAATTTGCTATTAATAAACTCCTTCCTTGAACTACATTTCCAAGTGGAAATACTTCTTGCATCAATGGTAGTCTTATGGTTGTTAGTCTTGGGGATGATATAATGCAATGTCATTGAAAAGTGGTCTAAAATTGGTTTGAATATTGTATGGAAAGGCTAATGATTACTTTAACCACATCACACACAAGGATTCATTATGCCTATGATAAGGCACCTCATGTCCCAATTTCTATAATCCCTTCTAAATTTCATTCCACTTCACTAGTATATTTTATAATAATTTCATGATTTTGTATAATATAGTGTTATTTTCTCAATTTAACCATATTTACATGTGTGTTTTGCTAGATAGCTATGGTTTATATTCAACTCCTTAAGTATGTACGAACACTTTTAGGAGTGGTTATACAAGGGCAATAAGGGCTGAAGCCTGGTTTGGGGAGGATCCACTTGTATAACTCCTATACCTTATACCTAATGATTAATTCCATGTCATCTTTTCCCTCTAGAACACTTTAGTACTCAATTTTTACTTTCCACAAGTTTTATAAGGGGTAAGGGATGGGTTGGGGGATGTGGGCTAGGGTCTATCGCACATAGCTATGGAAGATTAAGCCAAAATTTTCTAATGCCTGGAACATAATATAAAGGGTAAGTATAAGGATACAATAAGAATATTACAACTAACTAATCAAATTGAAGCCAAAGGACTTAACCAATTCTCCGAGCTAACCATACCAATAATTTAAGAGCACAATAAATAATGGAATGATAACTATGGAAGGTCATAATAATCAAAGATATAATAATTTAGGGATTTTTTTTGAAATTTCTCTAACTCTAAAATCATGATAAGGGCCATAACTAATAAAATGGATAAGAATTTAATCAAACCAAGAGTACGAGAAAGGATTATGAACCAATTTGAATACCATGGTAACCTTAATTTCTAATGATTGTAGATGGCTCCAAAGAGACCTGCAATAGAAGGACCTTCACAACATGGTAAGAAGAGACCGAGAGGTCATGGAAGAGGCCAATTAGGAGAACAAACTCCTCAGGTAGAACACACAGAGTAGGAGGTTCAATCATTTAGCATTCATCAATAGACTCCTACCACCGAACATTCAACATAAGTAGAAGCATAGGTACCACTAGCACTTGAACAGGGACAATGTCTCACATTATCTGATGAATTCCTCTAAGCGATTTGGGAAAAATTCATAATGTCTATTATCATTGTGGAGCTAAACTTTGGTCCATTCATGGAGTTTGCTCTGGAAGCTATTAAAATGCAACTTTAAGAATCTTCATTGTGGCCAACACTATCTAATAATGCTACATGGTACTTTGGAGAAGTCTACAAATTCTAGAAAAATAAACAAGATGATGCTATGGATTTTTGAACTTAGGGGGATGAATAAGTTCCCAAAATCAAACCTTTATGAAACATGGCACACACATGAATTTACGTGGTTCCTTAACTTGGGTACTCCACACTTGGAGGATAGATCACAAGCACAAATTTGGACTTTGTTTCTCTAAAAATGTGGTTGAAGGGTCCACTTCCTATATAGTCATGAAGCCCTACTCAAGAGTGTTGTATCATAGCACCAATCACTCAACCCTGCAAGGTCTTGTTAGGCTTGGAAATGTGATTTTAAGGTTTCCACAAACTTTACAATCTTGAGCTCCATACCAAAGTGTTATACCGCACCATCAACAACTTAATCTCATAGGATCCCAACAAGCTTAAGGAACTCAACCTTGTAGGGCAACAAGAAGAACAATTACAAGGGATAATTGCAATTAAATTTGTTGATCCTTGCACAATTAGGTACAACACACCTTACAATCCCAAAAATTATAAGATAATGAAAAGTAATAGAGAATTTAATGATTACAAATGATTGTAAAATGAATAAAAAAAGGCTTGCACTTTTCCCAAGGCACATCAAGTCTTCTTATAGCTTTGGTGTTGCTAAATCCTTCTTGAAACTTGTACAATGGCTAGCTAAAGATCACTAATGATCATGGGAGATGTCTTTCTTACGCCTGAGACATCTCTTTAAATTTTCCTTCAAATCAAGAAAGACATCTTTCTATATTTGGTTTGCATTTTGTAAAGATGTCTTTGCCTCATGACAGACATCTTTGACTAGGGAATGATGTCTTGCTATTTTTGAAGACATTTTTCTGAATTTTCTCTAACTTCACCCCAAATCTACCAAGATGTTTGTTGCTTCCTAGAGATGTCTTTCTTCATGTTCTTTTGCATGATGAATCCTTTGTTTCTTGTCCATAGCCTTAGTCTTCCAAGTTCTTGTCCTACAAGCACAAAAACTACACACACACATACAAACAAACTTGTCTTCCATTTTTCTTAAGGTTTTGACATGCCAAAACCAAAAGGTCCACAATCTTCTCCTTTTTGTTAAGCTCATAAAATTTTAAAAATGGATTAGTCTTATCCAAATAATAATAACATAATAATATAATAACACATTTTACCTACTCCCNATAACATAATAATATAATAACACATTTTACCTACTCCCCCTTTTTGAACATAACCAAAAAGGTGAGGCAAACTCCCCCTAAATAGATGCATAGAGAAAAGAAAATGTTTCTAGTATTTTGGTTTTGTGATTTTTGTTTGGTTTTGTTTTATTTGGAATAGAAAGAATGAAAATTCTCACATGATAGGACAAGTTCCTATGCCCATATCCTTGCATAGAGATGTCAATCAATGTTCATAGAAGGATTTTGTGAAGGCATCAGCTAGCTAACTTTCAGTTCCAATGAATTCTAGTCTAACATGACCACGTTATGTATGCTCCCATAGGAAATGATGGTGAATCTCAATATGTTTGGCACGAGAATGTTGGGTTGGATTCCTAGTCATGTTGATGGTACTATTTTTATCATAGTAGATAGGAGTTGAGTGTACGTTTACTTCCAAATCTTTGAGATTCTCTCTCATCCAAAGTAATTGAGCACAACAACTACCAGTAAAGATGTATTTAGCTTCTACAGTTGAAAGATCTATAAAGGTTTGCTTCTTGGTTGTCCAAGAAATGATACTTCTTCCCAAAAAGAAATAATTACCACTCATGCCATGGTAATCATCAGAGCATCCTATCCAATCTGCATCACAATAACTAGCAAGATCAAGGGAGGAATCCTTTGGATACCAAAGGCCCTAGTTAGTAGTACGTTTTAAGTAATGAAAAATTTGTTTAACAACCTAGTAGTAAGAATATTTTGGAGTTGACTGATATCTAGCATATAATCATATACTTAAAGCTATATTTGATTGACTTGCAGTTAAATAAAGAAGACTACTAATCATACCTCCATAAAGATTGGGATCAACTGGCTTACCTTGGTCATCTTTAACAAGTTTAGAATTTGTAGCCATTAGAGTACACTTAACTTTAACATTAGCCAACCCTTATTTTAGCAAAAGATCTTTTACATACTTGGTTTCACATAAGAAGTTTCCATTAGTTGTCTAATAGATTTGAAAATCAAGAAAGTTCTTGAGTTCTCCCATCATACTCATTTCAAATTTGGACTGCATGAGATTAGAAAATTTCTTGTAAAGGATTTTATTAGTGGCACCAAAAATAATATCATCAACATAGATTTGAACAATTAGAAGATATTTTCCTTCTCTTTTAATAAACAATGTAATATTAGCATTACCTCTTTCAAATTCATTAGATATGATATGTTCGGAAAGTCTTTCATACCAAGTTCTTGGAGCTTGTTTAAGACCATAGAGAGCCTTGTTGAGTTTGTAGACATGATCGGTCTTGATGGAATCAACAAACCCTTCAAGTTATTTGATATAAACTTCTTCTTGTATGGTTCCTAAAACACCACCAAATTTGCATGTTGAAACCTTTGTAATCCCATCCCATAAAACCCGAGGTAATATTTTATTGTAAATGTGAAGGTTGTAGCCCATAAAGGGGCAATCTCACATGTTTCATACTTTTGGGGTTTAAAAATGCTTCATAAGTGACCAAAGCCTCATTCCCCAAGTGAAAAGAATCACCTAGTATCTTTATTTGGGCTTAGGAGGAGTCAAAAATGCCTTCTGGAATGCCAAAAATGTCAATTTAATGGGTCTTATGGGGGTACACATTTTTCTACATTGACACAACCTTGGTAGGAGGTAAGCAAACTAGGAGAATTCAAGGCTAGCATTGAGGAGTGTAGGGGGTGAAACACCGTGAAAATTACGAGTTGGCCTCAGGCAAAGATTCGCAATTCAAGCGGGAGCGCGCATCAGTTTTGTTTAAGGACAAGTTTACGCTCTATCACGCATGGCAGCGTAATGAGTGTAATAAGCTCCAAGGTAGTCAAAGGCTAGAGAAGCACAACAGTTCGACACTTTTTCTCGCGATGCATGGATAACTTATCTTTACGCTCATTACGCAGCGGTGTGTACCATTGCGTATGTCATCATTCAAGTTGCACATTGTTTACGCTTCATTACGTGCAGCTGCGTAGTGAGTGTAAGTTATACATTGTTTACGCTTCATTACGCGCAGCTGCGTAGTGATCGTAAGTTGCACATTATTTACGCTTTGTTACGCACAGTTGCGTAGTGAGCATAAAACAATTTTGAGCTTATTTTTTTACACCAGATTATGCTCATACACACAACACAACGCGCATGAGTGTAATACAGCCTGAAAGCAATTAAAGCGC
>MNCI01010845.1:424392-503629 GCA_015680685.1 Gnetum montanum | reverse complement strand
CTTGAAGCGGTATTTCATCTAGCAGCATCTACGGTGTCGACAGCAGGTATGACAGTATTCGTCTGCTACGACGTAAAACTGGCACTGAACGTCCACTATGATGTAAAACTGGCACTGACCATCCACTACGATGTAAAAATGGCATGCCTTGCATGTGTTCGCCATGACGCTAAAATGGCAAGTGGTAACTATCTGCTATGACGTAGAACTGACAGTGTTGTACAGGTCTGCCAAGACGAAAAACTGGCATCTTTTGCACGCGTCCGCCACGACGCTAAACTGGCACAGGTAAGTAGTCGTCTGCTGAGACGTAAAACTAGCACAGATCTGTCCCTAGGTCATGACATAAAACTGACATCCATAGCACGGTCTGCTGAGACCATAAACCAGCCTTACAACCGTCCGCTACGACGTAAAACTAGCGCTTCTCGGTCTGCCCGGACTTTAAACTGGGACCATGGTCTGCTGAGACTTAAAACTAGTAACGGTAGTCTACCGGGACTTAAAACTAGGATGTATAGATCGCTTCCATGTTCAAGCGAACGTGATCATTCTTGTACAGCTGCATGGTAGACGAGGTGGGATACTGAAACAGTCCTGGTGCCGCCACCTCACTGGCATCCTATTGATTCCTCGGATAAGCTAAGAGGCATCTTACTGATCCCTCGGAGATGTCGCCACCGCACCTGCCGCAGTGGTGCCACCTCTGAGAGTTTAGCCTTGCTAGTCGGAGCCCCGAAGAAATCCTGGTCGACAACGTCCTCGGGAATCTCCGCCAATCATCGCTATCGGACGCCGGCCTCGCAGATTCATCTAGCCGGTTCCTTGTGCAACCATTTAGCTGCACTGTGTCTGATACCTTTTGGTGAAGATATGTAGCACCAATCATCAGGATTGGCGGCTCTGCCCGCATGCTCCGGCTCCTTCTTTATAGCCCATTCGCTCTATCTCACATCAGACAGCGTTGGTCTCAAGAACCTCGCCTTTTGTTCATGAGCAATGGTGTCCTCTGTTTTCTTTTGTGGTTGCAGGTTACTTGCCCTGGAGGATGTCGTCCAAAGGTGCGTCCATCTGAATGGTGAAGTACAACAGCATGTTGAAATGGCTGCTCAGGTTTTCCTGACCACGTAGCTCTGCATACCTTGCACAATCCTACCCTTAACTCTTGTTTCCTTCATCCCCACCACTCGGTTCCCATACGCAAAACCCACATACGCAAATATTCATTTGCCACACTCACACTAGCAGAGACATCGCAGAAAGTGATGCACAACGCTCCTTTTGCACTCATTCCTGCAATCATTGGTAATAGAGAAACCTCAGGCTGACGCGCTATGCTCGTCTGAAAGCATTCCTGTTGATCGCGTATTTCATACCCCTACCATACATAACGCATTTTGCATCTTCCCCAAACCTGTTTCCAGCTATACTCCTCTATCTCCCATACCTGCCAGTCTTGCTCTTCCATGTTGATAGGGCGACACTTGAGTAGCCATGGATGAACACTGTTCTTGCTTTTGCCAATTCGGTGTTTTGCATTCTTTGTCGACGTCTTTCGGGTAAGCCCTCCAACCGTCAACAAAGAGGAGCCATTGAAACACCGTGAAAATTACGAGTCGGCCTCAGGCAAAGATTCGCAATTCAAGCGGGAGCGCGCATCAGTTTTGTTCAAGGACAAGTTTACGCTCTATCATGCATGGCAGCGTAATGAGTGTAATAAGCTCCAAGGTAGTCAAAGGCTAGAGAAGCACAACAGTTCGACACTTTTTCTCGTGGCGCATGGATAACTTGTCTTTACACTCGTTACGTGGCGGTGCATACCATTGCATATGTCATCATTCAAGTTGCACATTGTTTACGCTTCATTACACGCAACTGCGTAGTGAGCGTAAGTTATACATTATTTACGCTTCATTACGTGCAGCTGCGTAGTGAGCGTAAGTTGCACATTATTTACACTTTGTTACACACAGTTGCGTAGTGAGCGTAAAAAAATTTTGAGCTTATTGTTTTTACACCAGATTATGCTCATACACGCAACACAATGCGCATGAGTGCAATACAGCCTGAAAGCAATTAAATCGCGCTCAGCATGTACCTGCTCTTCACACGCACAACACGCAAACAAGCGTGTTGTGCGTAGTCACAGTCTGACTTAAAATGATCATGCCAATAGGGCCCGCAATATCCGGGACCCACGTCATCAGGGTTGCACCTTTTTCACGAAGCATCGCAGCCTATAAATACCTCAGTTGACAAAGATACAAGGGTTGGCAAATCAGAGAAGCAAAAAGCATATTTCTGAGCACCAGAGCACTTAGCACTTTGGAGTAGAGATACAGAGAATAGTGCTTTGGCAATTGTTTACATTATCACCTTACAGTCGAAGCAGAGCACAGTTCGCTTTGAGCACCGGTGACAGGAGTAATCGTTCTGCTGAAAGACTCTATCAATCAGAAACGATTGATCGATAGACGTCAAAGCTTGGCCCGCCTTGCATCTCAGCTTTAGCCCACGAGGTAGATCGAACTTCTGTTTAGACCGTTTTGCTTATTGTTTTGTGCTTGTTTCACATCCTGTAATCGAAGATTCCCCAGTGTAATTTCTCATACAAAATATACATTTTTAAGTCAAAGCGTAGATCTTGAAGCTACGTGATTCTCTTATGTCTGCCTCCTTTCATCGTGTTTAGCATTATCACCGTTGCAATCCGTCTACATCGTTTTCCCCTCGTTTTACGACTCCTCGAACTAGATTGCTTTCTTTTTACGCACTTTGCATTATTTTACTGACCCGTAAGTCCCTGTCTGATCGACAAGACCGTTCAGGGTGCCGCGGATTCTTTTTTCCAGCATAGCCCTCGCGCGGATCCGTGGCTAAAACTGTGTATGCCAGAACCTCGGTCGGTATTTCTAGCTTCCGACGTTTTCCGTCGCTATAGGGGGGTGGAACTCACCTACCCCCAATGTGGAAAGGGAGGTAACCCTACCTGGAGGAGTTGACCTTCGTCCCTAGCATTGACCTTCCATCCCTCCTCAATGTTGATACCCTCCCCCTAGAAGAGAGAGCGAGGGGGAGAGTTAGCTAGTTAGAAGAGATGGGGTTAGATAGTGTGGAGGAGCCCAGATAGCTAAGATGCATGGGGATGGATCTCACCTACCCTCTAAACATGGTAGCTAATTTTTAGCAATTTGGTAGCCAATCTACAACCAATCAGTCAACTATTTACAACCAATTTGTAGTCCAAAAGATGGCCACAACCCTATAAAAATCAAACCTTGGCACCATGTCAAGGTTTCACACTTTTGCAATTCAACACCCTCGACATTTTGGCATCCAAGAGCTCTTGCTTCCTTAGTAGAAATGTAGCTTCTTGGTGCTTGGTAGCATGGAACCTGTTACTCCCTTTTAGGATTTTTGAACTTTGGATGTCAACATTACCCCCCTTGGATCCCCAAATCCCTATGTGGTGCACTTTGGCCATCCCAATACTTCACATTTTTCTAAAGCTAGTAGTAACCAATGTTGCAGATCAAAGATGATGAAAAAGGAGGTTCAATAGCATCAGGAGTGATAGAGATACTTGATCATGAAGTTGATCATGCCTTTAGTGGGCTTTGAACCCTAGCCCAAGTGAACCCCCCTTTGCCTCCCTCTTGGGCAAAAAATTTGTACAGCCCTTTGAACTCATTCTCTGTTTATTTAATAAAATTTATGACTTCATTTTATGTATAATTCTAGAGATAATTGTTATATTTTAAGTGCATTAATTTATAGATATGCATTTTCCTACTTTAATACCCTTGTTTTGCACCCCCCTCAAGTACCTAGGTGATCTACCAGACTATCCAAGGCACCTTGGATCCCATTTTCCTCATGGAGGCCCTAGGGGATTTAGGGTTAAGGCTACTTGCAACTAAAAATCCTTGGTTTTTGCAATGACTGATATTTTCCATCACAATAGTTTCTTGGTGCTAGAGGGAGGGCCTCTACCTAATTTCTGTAGCAAAATCTGATTGCCCTCATAGTCCATGTTGCATGCCTTTTGGAAATTTCTAATTTATGTGGAAAAACCTTAAGGTTCCCTTTGAAAACCCAATGTTTTCCCTCACCTCCTGTAGCAAAAATCCTAGTGTGGAAGTTGTAGGTAGTCAAGTGTTGAGTTTTCCAACATCTGCTATGAATTTCAATAGCCAAAACCAATGTTGAACACTTGCATAACAATGTTCCACCTTGGCCATAATTCTCATTACAAAACCAACATTGCCATGATTATGCACCAAAAGTACTCTTTCCCTTCTTTGTTGTTAACTTTTCCATTTTCTAAAACCATTTTAAGAAAGTTGCTATTTTCTATTTTGGTTGCCATACTCCCCCCCCCCCTTCACCAATGTTGGTTTTAGAAGGTGTGAGATCCCCCCTTCTCACCCCCTCTTTCCCCTTGCCACACTAGACGGTGTGACAGTTAGAAGGCTAGCATGGGTGAAGCTTAATCCCAACATTCTTAGCTTGCCATTTTTGGTAAAAGGGATGTGCCTTCTTTACCCTCCCACTTACTACTTTTATTATGTAATCCATTTCTGATCATTTTTGCTTATTTTTATCAAACTTAAACTTTATAGCAATTCTAGCTACCAAAATTTGCATCCTTTTCTCCATCCCTTTAATAGCTTGCATCCCTTGTTACCAACATTGGCTTTGTAAGGTGTGAGAACCCCCCCCATCTCACCTCTCTTCACCCCCTACCACACCCAAGGGTGTGATAGCTAGGAAGCTAACATGGACATTAGGGAGTGTAACAACTAGGAAGTTAGTGTGGATAAAGCTTGCTACCACCTTTTCACATTCCATTTTGGGTAAAGTGGTATACCCCTCCCTTAACCCCGATGTAGCATTTATAGTAAGTGACTTGTTTGGGCCGTTTTTATCATTTTTTACCTTTTTCCTCAGCTAGAAAGCTAGGAGTGGGTGGAGTGTGATACCTCCTCTTTCCAGTCTTAGTTAGAGGGTGTACCCCCTTTGGCAACCACTTACTATTTATAGTAAGTAACTCGTTTTCAATTTTTTTTTGTTTCTTTCAATCATTTTTAAAATTCCACTTGTTGGAATTTGCACTTTTTCCACCTTTTGTAACCTTTTCAAGCCATTTTCATCATTGTAACCATGTCTTTGATCCAATCAATTATACTACCTCTTAACCTCACAAACATGGTATCCAACCAAGATGTAGTTCATGTCTATGACCCAAAAGACCTTATAGTCATAGAACAAAGGCAATCACTTAAGCAAAGGAGTAAGAGCCCAAATTTTGTAGTTATCAGTGAGGAATTCTACAACTTCCTCTATGCTAAGATACAAGTTGGTTTATTAATACCATGCTTCAAATCTGATGCTAACTTAAAATTATACGTTGGGATGGGAAAGAATACATCCCATCCTACTATGACCAAATCCCCCTCATTGACTTCTATGCACAAATGCTCATACAACTTATAGACGTTGATGAGTTTAGTGAGGGAATCAATTTAGATGATCATCAAGGAAAGGAAGATGAGTTTGAGGCTGAACAAGAGCTAGACACCTTCATTGGAAGTTTTTTCCAAACTCTGGATCCCTAGACAACCACATCTAGCTCCATGTCTCTTAACTCACCAAGGGAACAAGTCCCCAACCCAACTCTCCTTGTATTCATCCTACCAGGTTTGGGTCCACATCCATCATCACCACACACTAGACACAACTTTTATTCTAATCCACTTTTGTATTCTCATTGGTCCTCTTTGCCACACAACCTAACTTCATTCCCCTAGCCATAGTGATGTCTACATCATTATCTCCCTTTTCCATGCCATCGAGACCCTCATTGGGATCCTAAGCAACACAAGCATCTCATACCCCATTTACCCCCTTTGTGCCTCAGATTCTAGCACAAACATCTTTTTCCTTATTTACTCCACATATAATCATTGTAACCTAGCCTCTCCCTTTGATATTGTAGCCTACAATGAGGTTATAAGCCTCTCAACCTCAAGGCTCACAACATCCTCAACTGTCAACATAAGTAATGTAGCCCATGGGGATGCCCCAAGGCTCAGATCAAGCTTTCCAAATGATCCAAGACCTTAACGAGGAGCTGCAAAAACTTAAAGCCAATACAACTCAGATTGTCAAGGTTCTAAATTTCTATCATAATGATCCTATAAGTCCTACAGTGCCTCAAATAACTTTGCCTACATGCTTTCCTATTCCAAACTTCATGAAATATAATGGTGAAGGGGATCCCAATGCACATCTAGTAACCTTTTAGTTTGAGTACTTCTTCTTGAAACCTTAGCCTTATACAGTATTAAGAATTTTCCTCATGTCTCTCAAGGGTAAGGATCTAGATTGGTATCAAACCTTTTCTAGAGGTTCCATCTCTTCCCTTAAAGATTTGATTAGCCAATTTTTCAACTGCTTTAGATACAACTTAAAGCTAGATGCCACATTGGACTAATTGATGAAGGTGATGTAGGGGACACTCGAACCAGTCAAAAGGTTCATTCAAAGATGGAACTCAATGCTTAACAAGATGCCAGAGCCTATTGCTAAAATACACCTCTTGGACATTTACAAGGAAGTAATAAATGACTTCATCAAGTCAAAGTTGTACTACCTAGAGCCCCAATCACTAACCCAAGCCTTCTCACAAACTAAGAACATTGAGGAGGTAGCTAAGGTAAGAAATGATTTGGCCTATGTGGCCTATAGAAACTAACATGTATGAAGGAATAGGGATAAAACTAAACAATAATATACAATTGTGGCCATAGTAGCAAAAGGGCTAAAATAGGCAAAGAGGAGGGGATCACCACCACACAATAGATCCCCTAGCTCATCACAACTATCCACTAGGTTGCCTATGAAGCCAAGGTCAAACTTTGGGTGGAAGGATTAATCTCAATACACTAGGTTGCCTATGAAGCCCTTTAAGCTCCTAGAATAACTGCTTAAAGACAATCATATGCAACATAAGCAACTATCTAAAGAGGCTTGTAAGAGGCAAGATCATCTTTGTGACATAACTAGAGACCCCAATGATAGCTACCAAAGATGATCCTAAGCTATCTAAGTACTTTAGACTAGATAGGTATTGCCATTATCATCAAATGGCTAGTCATGACATTGATTTTTTCCTTGCATTAAAGGATGACCTCTAGAAGATGATAAACCATGGGAAGTTGGTGGTGAATAAGCCCAACTCTTCGAGTGCTAACAATGCAACCTATATTGTGGCTTTGTTCATGGAAGCCAAATGACCTAATCCTCCTAGGAAACCATTTGTCATTAGAGTACCATCATGATCCCAAAGCACAAAGCCAAGAGAGCCATTTATCATATGGATACTACCTTCTCTAGTTCCTAAGGAGTCTTTTATTATATGTTTTCACCCTTCAGAGAATTCAACATCACAACATAATCACCAAGTTGCTAATCCTTCAAAGCCTAGGGAGCCATTCATTATTCGGGTCCCTCCACCTTCAGCGAATAAGCCTACAACAATCCATGACCAAAGCCCACTTATAGTGGTCCACAACTCAGAGGTTAGCAAGAAATCATCACCCCAATGGCAATGAAAGCAACCTATCATCAAATTAGCAAATAAGCCTACTAAAGGTAATCAACCAAGACCAACTACATCCATAGACAAGAGGCCCAGGGCACATGGGCCAAAACCTAAGCTGCAACCTCTAGGAAGAATGAAGAAGGTTAGAATCACTAAGGCTGAAACATCATATGCCAAAGAAATGAGTCTTCTTGAAACCATGGGCCAAGCCAAATGATCCATCATTGAGCCTATATGACTTGGTCATGACCTCTTCCATGGATAGGGATGCACTAGCTCAAGTGTTGACCTCTATCCTTGTGAGTAAAGACATGTTAGCCAACAAGGAATCAATCCTCTCTGTCATTGAGTAAGCTTCACTTAGGAAAAATGGGCATAAACCAATGCTCAACTTTCATGATAGTGAGATGAAAATTAACTCTAGAAATGAGGAAGTGCTATTTGCTCCTCTCTTTATCTTCATATGTGTTGGCAGATACAAAGTTCACCATGTTCATGTGGATGATGGTGCAACCATGAATGCCATACCATATTCCATTGTTGACAAGTTAGGCTTAATAAAAAATATTTAGGAGACCACCACCTTAGCACTTAAGTCATTTAATGGATCACGTGTAGTCATGTGAGGTTCCATCACTTTGGATTTTGTAGCTAAAGAGTGGTTTCCCACATCCGCTAGCTTCCTAGTAGTTGAAGAGACACCTGGCTTCAACTTGATCCTAGGGAGACTATGGTTGGTGAAGCTTCAGGTAGTTTCATCTTCTATTCATCAAGATATTCACTTGCCATACAAGGGTGGAACGTTTGTGATCCATGGGGATAATGTATCAGTACCCTTAGTTAACTATGTCAACATTGACCTAGGTTCAAGGGTAGAGTTTCAAGAGAAAACTCCTAATACTCAAATTGGGCCAACAATGATGTGAATAATAATTATGAAAATAGTGCCAACTCTGTGACATGAGACAATAAAAAACAATGCCTACAACTAGCCATGCTAAATAAGAAAAATGGTAACCATAGGATCATACCAAAAGGATCCTTGAATTTTTGAAAGATCAAGTAAGAAGTTCATAGTAAACATCTCATGCATTCTTTTGCCAACCATTTATTTACCTTTATAACATTATATCATGTTTCAATGTTGGATTTAGCCTTATGTGCTATTTTGAGAGCATCACATGCTTGCTAGACAATGTACAGATGATGGCCCACTATGGCCTTAAATTGGTAGTATAGCCCACTATGGCCTTAAACTAGTAATATGGCTTGCTAAGGCCTTAAACTAGAAACACTATGGCTTGCCAAGGTCTAAAATTGACATTATGGTCCACCAAGGCCTAAAACTAGCAACTTATGGCCCATCAAGGCCTTAAAATAGTACTCTTATGGGTTTCTAGGACCTAAAAATGGTTAGCATAATAATCTTTTATTCTCACCCCTATACCCAACCCCACATTGATGAGTCCCTCCATGCTTTCTAGTGTGGGGCAAACATGGAGAATTAGAGGGTATAACATAAAAATCCTCTTCCTAGCTTCTAGTGATCATAGTTCTTACATTAATAGCCTTGATGCCCCTCCATGAGTTCTGGTAGTTAATAACCCCCTTAGTTCTTATTCCCTGGTTTACCCCTCCTCCCCTTGTAGGAGGGGCTCAACAAGGAAATAAGGGGGTAACCTTAAAACTTAATGAAAATGCCTTGAAAATGATAAATTTAGGTCTTGGATAACTCCTAGCAGCACCAGTAACCCCAAGAATGCACAAGTAGCCTAAAACTAATCAAAATTCATTGATTTTCAACCCCTTGGAATCTTCCTAGCTAGGGGGCTTAGTGTGAAAACAAGGGGGTAACCACAAAAACCAATAAATAAGCCTTGAAAATGACACATTTTGATCTTGGGTAATACCCAGTAGCACTGGTAAACCCAAGAATGTACATGCATGCCAAAAACTAATTAAAATTGTTTAATTTTCAACCCCTTGAAATCTTCCCAGTTGGCTTACCCCCTTGGAAGGGGGTCGGGGGGATTTGGTGTGGCATAGCATGAAAATAAGGGGTAACCATAAAAACCAATAAACAAACCTTGAAAATGATAAATTTTGGTCTTGGGGAATGCCCAACAGCACTAGTAACCTTAGGAATGCACATGCATGCCCAAAATTGATCAAAATTGATCAATTTTCAACTCTTTGAAATCTTCCTAGTTGGCTTTCCTCCCTAGAGGGGGAGGCTTAGCATGGAACTATGAGAATAATCCTAAAAATAATCAAAAAAATTTTAAAATTGACAAAATTTGACCTTATGCTTTAACTATCGATGCTAGTAACCTTGAAAACTTACATGTATGATAGAATTAGCCAAAATTAGCCAAAAATTGACCCCTTGATGTTTCCTAGTTGGTTTACCCCCTTTACAAAGGGGGCTTAGTGTGGAACAAGGGGGTGACCTCTAAAACCCTTTAGAAGCCTTCAAAACTAGAAATATTACACCTTAGAACATTGCCAACACCTTTGAGAGTCATGAAACTTCACGAAACAAGCTTGAAATGGCTTGAAATCAACACCCCAAAGTCTTCCACGTTGAGGCTCCCTTGTAGGGAGTTCTCAGCATGGAGAAAAGGAGGGAACTAAAAAAAGAACATGTTAAAGATTTATTAAATTTAATACTATTTAGCCTAGCCTCACTTAGCATATCATGTTTGAAATAATTTTAACTCAATTATACTTTATTATAACTTTATTTTGCCTTGTCTTAGCAAGTCTCACCTTGCTCTTGCCTCACAGTAGCCTTGCCCATGAAATAGAGGACATGCCATGGCTTGGTAAGGCCTAAAATTGGCAAAGTATAATCATAGTTGATCACATTTTACCTTATACTATCCTTAATGACCTCCATTGATCATGTTTTGGCTTGTTTTGGCATCTATTTAATTGGTTTTGACCCACTTTTACATTATTCTTAATGCATTTTTACATGTATTTTTTACATTATTTGATCATTTTGTTTCATAGATGCTACTTGATGTGCTTATGTTATCATGCAGGTTGAGCCAAGGGGATGAGGAAGAAAATTGGACTAGCCTTAAAGATTGAGTAAATCCATCTCGTGATGTTATCAAACCAAGTTGACCTTAAATATTCAAACCTTGAGCCTTGAATCCAGTACACCATGTAGCTATAATACTTTGAAGTAGCCTAACTACTATTAACCTTAAAGCCATAAACATCATGGAGGGTCCTCTAGTTGGAATCTAAAGCATGACGATGAGGAGAAAATGTATAGGACCAAGTTCCTCACAAGACCTCAAGCTTGCTCAGAACCACATCAAGCCCTTAGTATGCAACATTAAAGCCATCATATAGCCTTGATTATATCTAATGCTCATATGTTTTCTTGTAATGTTGTTTATCATTGTTGATAGATTACAATGAATGACTGATGTTGATAGCTTTGATGACCTACAACAAACGAGCCTACATGACATCTTTGCATGATAGAGGGACATTTAACTATGGCCTACTAGAGCCTAAAACTATCAACACCATGGCATATTGAGGCCTTAAACTAGCATCATAGCCCACCAAAGTCTTAAATTAACATCACAGATTTCCAAGGCTCTAAATTGGAACCATGGTCTACTATGACCTTAAACTAGCACCACAGCCTACCAGGGCCTTAAACTGGTACCACGGTCCACCATGGCCTTAAACTAGCAACATTGGTGGCCTTGGTGGCTTGGTTTTATTCTCCATGTGGCCTATATATATGCCTTGTAATGATTTAACATGCTTTATTTGCTTGATTTTCTTGTCCTCTTGGGGTTGTGTTTGTAGGATGAAGGTTGGGGCCATCACAAGGGTGCAACTCATTATAATAGTAAATTACCACATGGCCTTGATGTGCAAGATTTAGTGAGCTTTTCCTACTATGTTAATAGTACTTGTATCATTACCCTCCCTTTAACACCACTCCTTGAGCCCAACCCCATAGCCTGATGATAACCTTTCCTACCCTAAGCAACAATGTTGGCCTATGTTTGCTACTCATGCACTATTTCCATATGATATGTCCTCAGCATGCTCCATCCTCAAGTCCACTTGAATGTAACATAATTCATTCAGTGGAAAAACCATTAAGTCCATCCAACATAACACATCTTGTTCGATGGGATAAATCTCAAGTCTTTTGAGTGTAACAGAACTCACTTAATAGGAAAACTATGTCAAACTAGCCTTGGCAATGAAACCCAATGAAGAATTCACCCCACTAAAAAAAAGAAAGCAATAGGAGAAGTAAATTTCCAAGGAGCTAAATGGCCAAAGAAGCCTCGAAGCCCAATGGATGAAGAACTCTTGGAGTGAAGTGGTTGGTTCCTCAAATGCATTTGCCAAGTGACCAACACTTCAAAATATGTTGGTATCATACTATAGCCATGGTGGCAACACTTCGAATGCATCATTAGCTTCCATGACCATCTCCTTAATTACCACTACCATTCCTTCATCATAGTCCAATCCCATCATCACAAGCACTCTTTGACATGGTTCGACAAAATTGGATAAAGCACGAGGAGGGAATGTTAGTGGTGGAAATGCAGTGGTGTTTTGTATTCTTTATCGATGCCTCTTGGGTTAATGATCTAGACACCAAGAAAGAGGGGTGAATGAAACACCACCAAATTTTCATGTTGAAATCTTTGTAATCCCATCCCATAAAACCTGAGGCAATGTTTTATTATAAATGTGAAGGTTGTAACCCATAAAGGGACAATCTCAAATGTTTCATACTTTTGGGGCTGAAAAATGCTTCATAAGTGACTAAAGCCTCATTCCCTAAGTGAAAAGAGTCACCTAGTGTCTATATTTGGGCTTAGTGGAGTACAAAATGCCTTTTGGAATGCCAAAAATGGTAATTTGATGGGTTTTATGGGGGGTACGCATTTTTCTACGTTGGCACACCTCTTGTAAGGGGTAAGCTAGCTAGGAGACTTCAAGGCTAGTATGGAGGAGTGTAGGGGGTAGAACTCACCTACCCCAAACATGGAAAGGAAGGTAACCCAACCTAGAGGAGTTGACCTTCATCCTTGGTGTTAACCTTTTATCCCCCCTCAATGTTGACACTCTTTCCCTAGTGTGAGTGGGGTTAGTTAGCTAGGAGAGAGGGGGTCAACCAACATGGAGGGGGCTAGATAGCTAGGATGCATAGAGGTGGATCTTACCTATCTCATTAAACATGGTAGCTAATTTTTAACAATTTGGTACCCAATATACAACCAATTAGTTAGTCTTTTGTAGTCAATTTGTAGCCTATATCATGGCCACAACCCTAGAAAAACCAAACCTTAGCACCATGTCAAGGTTCCACACTTTTGCAATTCAGCACCCCTGGCATTTTGGATCCAAGAGCTCTTACTTACTTAGTAGAAAGGTAGCTTCTTGGTTCCTGGTGGCATGGAATCTGTTACCCCCTATTACTCTCTCCCTTAGGATTTGTGAACTTTGGATGTTAATGTTACCCCTCTGGGATCCCAAAATCCAAGCGTGGTGCACTTTGGACATCCCAATCCTTTACATTTTCCTAACCCTAACATTAACCAATGTTGTAGATCTAAGGTGGTAATAAAGGAGGTTTGATAGCATTAGGAGTGGCAGAGATATTGGATTGTGGTGTTGATTGTGGATTCAATGGGCTCTAAACCCCTACCCAAGTGAACCCCCCTTTGCCTTCCTCTTGGGCATCAAATTTGTATAGCCCTTTAAACTCATTCTTTGTTTATTTAATAAAGTTTATGACTTCATTTTATGTACAATTCTAGAGATAATTATTATATTTTAAGTGCATTACTTTATAGATCTATATGTTTCTGCTTTGTTACCCCCATTTTGCATTTCATTGAAGTCCTTGGGTGGTCTACTAGACCATCTAGGGCATCTTGGACCCCATTTTCCTCATAGAGGCCCAGGGGAATTTAGGCTTGAGGCTACTTACAACTAAGAATCCTTGGTTTTTCCAATGATCAAGATTTTCCATCACAACAGTATTATTTAGGAACACACTTTTGACATCCATTTGATAAAGCTTGATGTTTTTTATACTTGCATAAGCAATAAGAAGTCTAATAGATTCTAGCCTAGCAATAGGAGCAAAAGTTTCATCAAAGTCTATTCCTTGCTATTGGTTGTATCCTTTGGTTGGGCTCAATCCTAAGAAGTGTGTCTTCGGTGTCAAGACCAGTAAGATGCTTGGATTTATAGTCTTTGAGGTAGGGATACACATAGATCCTGATAAGGTTAAGGCCATATCCAAATTGGTAGCACCTACCAGCCTTAAAGAGCTTCAAGGATTACAAGTTAGACTACAATTTATTCGTAGGTTTATTGCTAGGCTTATAGAAAAGTCACAACCCATGCACCACTTTCTTAAGAAATGAGTTCACTATGAGTGGACAACTCAATGCCAAGAACCCTTTAAAAACCTTAAGCAAGAATTAACATAGCCACCTATAGTCTATCCTCCACATGAGGGTAAACTATTTTACATTTATCTCGCTATTTTTTATACATCCATTGCCTCTTTAATTTGTTAGAAACATGATGATGGAGCAAAAATGCCTGTATACTATCTTAGTTATACGTTAGTAGCCCATGAGACTTGATACATTGAATTGGAGAAGCATTGTCTAAGCACTAGTCTTCTCTTAGAAGAAATAGAGATACTATCTCTTTAGAAGTGAAGTCAACGTAATTTGCAAGGACAACATACTCAGAGCCATAATGACCAACATCTATGAAAGTAGTCATATAGCCTAATGGAAAATCATAACCATAGAGTTCAACCTCCATTATGTCTCTCAATCCTTAACAAAAGATCAAGTTATAACGATATAGCTCATAGTTTCACCAGTTGATGACCAAGCAACCATAGATCTTGAGTTTCCTTATGAACACAATAACATAGTTAGCCAAGTGCCGAGGGGTTATGAAGTAGTCATGAACTTTGATGAAGCTTCAACTGCCCATGGGGCTAGTGTTGGTGCCATGATAACATTCTCATCTAGTGAAGTCCAAACCTTTGCCTATCATTTTGGATTCCTGTGTACCAGCAACATAGAAAAATATGAGAGTTTGATCAAAGGGATGATGGTAGCTCATGACCTAGGAATTAGATGACAAGCCATCAAAGTTGATTAACAACTCATGGTTAACCAAGTAACCGAAGTCTATGCATGCAAAGCTAAGGACTTACAACCTTACTATGACCTAGGAAAACAATTATTACAATAATTCAAAGACATTTATATCCAAAACATACCTTGAAAAAAAAATTCCATAGCCAATGCAATTATAACATTAGCCCGTAGTGTGATGCCAAATGTGTTTAGCAAGTTGCCCATCTTAATTGTGGACTGTAGTACTCCCATTACATAGAACATTAAGGATACCTTTGTGGTCATCATTCATACTTCTACTTCCAAGGAATGGTATGATAATATAAAATTTTACCTTATGCATGGTGAATCCTCACAGGGCCTAACGACTTCTCAGAAAGATGCCATACACAAGTGGTCAAAGTAGTATGTTATCATAGGTGATAATACACTATGTCGACTGTAACGACGGAAAATGTCGGTAGCTGAAAAATACCAAACAAAAATCTATGTACATAGTCTTAACCACGGATCCATGCGAGGGCTGTGCTGGAGAAAAAAAATCCGCAGTGCCCTGAACGGTCTTGTCGATTAGATAGGGACTTACTCAACCAGTAAATCGACGAATATTATAAATATTCCGTGGGACAATTTGATTCGATGAATCACAAAAGGAGTAGAAAACAATGTAGATAAATTGCAATAATTAATAACGTTAACACAACAAGAAGGATCAGATTAAGAAAAATGCACAATTCCCAGATCTGTGCTTTGACCTAAAAACTGGGTATATTATATACACCAATGGAAAAATTCCTCTTATCTTGTGCGGAGCATACACAAAATATCAAGAAAATTATTTAGCAAGGAGTACAGAATGAAGCTTGGTCTACCTCTTAAGCCAAAGACGGGACACAAGGAAGGTCAAGCCTGAATGTCTATCGATCAACTGTGTCTGATTGATGGATGTTGCCAAACGCATCAGATGATCTCTCAATCTCTGATCTATTCCCTTTGCTTTTGGTAGTTTCTGCTCAAACTTCCAATGATCGCCAATGGAGAGAGCTGTATTTTTTGCCAAAGGACTGATTGCTCCTACTGTCAATGCTCAAAATGTCTGCTATCTCTGCTCGAAGGTGATAATTGCCAAAATTCGAAGATGCCAGCCCTTGTTTCTTCATCAACTAGAGTATTTATAAGTTCAACAACACATGGAGAAAGCATGGTCCTGATGACACATGTCTCGAACCCTCAAAATATCGTTTACTTGTCCAATTTCATGTTAAGACTGACTATGTCGCATCAAATTTCTGGGAGAAGGGGCGAAATACGCTGTCAGCTGCTTTTGCTGAAGTTGCCTCATGATTATGCATAACACGCTCATCCACGTATTATGCGTGTAGATAACAGATGCGTGTTTGGCATTGTCTTAGCTGGTCTTAGGCTACTTTACACTTGTTTGCGCTGTGTCACATGATAGAGTGTAACAAAGCATGGAAATAGTTGATTCAAGTTGTTTTACGCTCATTTACGCCACAGAGCGTAATAGAGCATAAACAATGATCAACTTTACAATAAATTATGCTTGTCTATGCTGCATAGCGTAATAAGTGTAAAGTGACCAATCTACAAAGAAAAGAAATCAATCTATGGCTCTTCCTTGTACTCTGACTTTGTCTTCTTTGAAGCTCATTACGCTACTCTGCGTAACGGAGCGTAAACTCAGCCTTGAGCAAAAGACTTAGCCGAATATGCAACAAGTTTTAAACTTTAAACTCCATCAAAATTTCCGAAGTAAGTTACTTTTTGCTATCGGGCTATGCTAAGTAGAGTTACGCTAAGCTACACTACGCTATGTTGCGTAATGTAGCGTAAAGAAAGAAAACACAGTAAGATTGAAATCTGAAAGGAACTTGGAAACTTGACACTGTGCACCTCTTTGCCTTGCTTTGCCTTGTTTCTGTCTTCTAAAATTTTGTTACGAACTTTCGCCCAAGTCGCAAACCTTCGCCTGAGGCCGATTCACAATTTCTACGGTGTTTCAATGGCCCCTCTTTGTTGATGGTTAGAGGGATTGCCCGAAAGACGTCAACAAAGAATACGAAACACCGGATGGGTAAAAGTATGAACATCGTTCATCAACAGTCACTCAAGTGTCACTCTGTCAAAGCAGAAGTGCAAAGATGAGGGAAATGGGAGATAAAATGATATGGTAGGAAATTCTTATGACAGTAAGAGGAAAAAGGTTCGGGGAAGACTCAAATGAAGTTCGGGGAAGATGCAAATGAGTGAGTATTGTTTTTTCACGCATAAGCACTTAGGCTTTCTCCTGCGATTACGTTTGCATGGAGTTATGCCGTCATTTTGTAGATGAAGGGGCTTGCATAGATGAATTGTGTTGCATCTGCATGGCCTGGACGAGTTGTGTTTCACCCATTTAGCTGACCCACATTTTTTTTTGCATCCACTAGGCGAGTTGCGTTACGCCGGTTTTATGGATTTGATTGTAATGCAGATGCAGAAAGCGTATGCTGCGTATTCACATTTTGCATAAGGGAAACAGATGGTATGGATAAGGAGGGGAATAGGAGAAAGAGGTCAGATTATGAAGAAAGCAGGGATGCACTCCCGAGTCGACAGGCTAACTTGGGTGGCCATTTCAAAACGCTGTCGGTGTTTCACCGCTCAGATGAACGCACCTTTGAGTGACATTCTCGTAGCAAGTACCCTGCAACCAAAGAAGAAAAATAGAGGACACCATTGCTCGTGCGAATTACTGGAGAGGTTGTTGAAAAAAGTACTATTTGAGGCAAGATAAAGTGAATGGGCCGTGAAGGAGGAACTGTAGCATTGACGCTCGGCCCAGCATATCACCGCCAAAGAACATCCGACTCAACACACCTGACTGGTTATGTAAAGAGCTAGCTAGGTGAATCTGCGAAGCCAGAGCTTGATAGTGATGATGAGTGGAGGCCCCCAAAGTCGAAGCTGATGAGAACTCCTTCGGGGCTCCGGATGGTGAAACTAATCTCTCAGAGGTGCCACCGCTGAAGTGGGTGCAGTGACGACATCTCTAAGGGGTCAGTAGTATGCCTTTCAGGATATCCAAGGGATCAGCAGAATGCCAGTGAGGTAGCGACGCTGGGACTATCCCAGTATCCCACCCCATTTGTTTTGCAGTTGCACAGAGACGATTACGCTTACTTGATTTGCATGATGGCAGGCTGTAAGTCCCAGTTTTAAGTCCTAGTAGACTATCGTTGCTGGTTTTAAGTCTCATTAGACCATGGTCCCAGTTTAAAGTCTGGGCGGACTGAAAAATGCTAGTTTTACATCGTAACAGACGATGGTAGAGCTGATTTATGGTCTTAGCAGATCATGCTGTGGGTGTCATTTTCATGTCATGACCCAGGGATAGATTTGTGCTAGTTTTACGTCTCAACAGAAGGATACTTACCTGTTCCAGTTTCATGTCATGGTGGACAGCCGGCGCCAGTTTAGTGTCATGGTGGACGCGTGCAGAAAATGCCAATTTTTCATCTTGGCGGACCTCTACAACACTGCCAGTTTTACGTCGTAGCGGACGGTTGCAACTTGCCAGTTTTACGTCGTGGTGGACAATCATTACCAGTTTAGCATCATGGCAGACGCGTGAAGGAAATGCCAGTTTTACGTCATAGCGGACGTTTGTTGCCAGTTTAGCATCATAGCGGACGATCATTGCCATACCTAATGTTAACACTGGAAATGCACTTAGATGTAGTACTGCTTTAGATATATATGATTTACAGGATTCGGTAACTCATTGCTGTTGATATCTGCTAGCTTGAATGCACCGTTGCCATACACATTAGCTACCAAAAAAGGGCCTTCCCAGTTTGCAGAGAACTTGCCTACTGGTTCATGAACAGCCTTGAGAACTAAATCTCCCTTCTTGATTGGACGTTGTTGAAGATTATGACGATGCTTCTGCCTTTGCTTATCTTGATACTTTTCGATGGTATAAAGCGTCTGTATTCGCTTCTCCTCAGCTGAATCCAAATCCATGATCCGAGACTCGGTGTGTTGAGCCTCATTTATAATTGTGGAGAGGACCATCCACAGAGAAGGAACTTGTAATTCAAGGGGCAGCACCACCTCAGATCCATAGACTAGGCTATAGGGCATACTGTCTATAGTTGTTCTGCATGTGGTATGATACATCCATAGCACATAGAGGATCTTTTCATGCCACCGTCTCTTGTTGCTATCGAGCATTATTTTGAGCATGTTGATAAGGAATTTATTTGTTGCCTCAGCTTGACCATTTGCTTGCGGGTAATAAGGTGAGGAAAAAGATTGTTTGATGCCAAGACTGTCACAGAAAGATTTGGTTTCCGTACTGCTAAATTGTGGACCATTATCAGTCACGATAGTCATTGGGAGACCAAATCTGGTTACAATATTATCTAGAATGAAATGACAGATTTGGTGAGATGTGATCTTCCACAAGGGAATGGCTTCCACCCACTTTGTGAAATACTCAGTAGCGGTGATTATGAAGCTATGACCTGCGGAAGATTTCAGTGTGATAGGCCCTATAATGTCTAGTCTCCATCATTAAAAGGGCCATGTGATCTGAGTCATGTGCAATTCTATAGGCGACACATGTATAAGGTTTGCGTAACGCTGACACGTGTCGCACGTTTTAACCTTCGCAAGACAATATTTTTCCATGTACGGCCAGTAATGCCCTAAGCGACGGATTTTAGAAGCCATGGCTCATGGTGCTACGTGTCCTCCACATAATCCCTCGTGAACCTCACCAACTATACGTTGTGCTTGGTCCTTGTCTATGCAAGTAAGAAGCACTCCATCAAAAGAGCATTTACAGAGGGTGCTATCTCCTATGATGACGTATTGCTTGGCTCACTTGCGAATAGCGTCTTTCTCTGCACGTGTTAACTCATGTGGTGGTTCGCCATGCAAGAGGTAAGTCTTAATGTTGTCGTACCACTCTGGCGTTCTATACTCGAGCAGACAAGATATTTGTGTTGCCTGAATGATAGGATCTGCATAATCTGTTATTAATGCAGGACAGGTGTCGAATAGGTGCGACGACACATTTAAGGCTAATGTAGCCAGTGCATCGGCCAGTGTGTTATCATTTCGTGGCACGTGTTAGGCATCGATGGTTGTGAACTGCTTCAAAAGATCTTTAGCCATATCGCAGTAGGGCTGTAAATGTGTAGCCTTATAGGCGTAGAATCCTGTGATTTGATTTATAACAAGCATCGAATCGCCCCTAATTGCCAGATGTCAAACATCAAGTTCTTTGGCAGTTAATAATCCCCTGAGGAGTCCCTCGTACTCTGCCACATTGTTCGTACAGGGAAAGGTCAAGTGGTAAGCGTGATGACACACATCCTCAGGTGATAGCATAATGACTGTAGTAGCACTGCCGCCTGTAACAGTTGAAGCTCCATCAAAATATAACATTGCATCGGGGCTTGTTAAAATAGGGCTTAAACTATGTACATGTTCATCTGGAAATTCAGGCTCTATGATTGCCTGATTGTGAATAGGTGATTTTATTAATTGGTTAGCTATCGCTTGGCCTTTCGTAGAAGATTCACCAATGTAATGCAGATCAAATTCTATTGTGATAGCTTTCCAACGAGTTATTTTACTACTTTTGTATAGATTATGCGTAATGGCCCTAAGGATGTTATTTTTACAGATAATGTTGACCTGGCTACGGAAAAGATAATGTCTGCACTTCTTGAGTGTAAATACTAACGCTAAGCAATTATGCTCTACTTCGTTGTACCTCATTTCATACGCACATAGAGCATGACTCAAGTAGTAGATGGGTACTTTTGACCCATCATCCCCCTTTTGACAAAGTAATGCAGCTAAGGCTACATCTGAAGTTGCGAGGTAGATGTAAAATAGTTGATCCCTTTGCGGTGGGAAAACTGTTGGCAAGCATTGAAGCTCTTGTTTCAAGCTATCAAATGCACGCTGACAATTGTGTGTCTATTCGAAATTAACCCCCTTTTTAAGAAAATGTTGCATAGGGTGTAATTTATCTGTTAATCTCAAGATAAACTATCTGATAAATTGCAACCTCCCTTGTAATCCGCGTAATTGCTTGAGATTTGTAGGGGGTATCAATTCAACAATGGCTTTGACTTTGTTAGGGTCTACTCATATACCAGTTTTCGATACCACAAATCCTAGCATGCATCCGGTTTTGACTTCGAATACGCACTTCTTTGGGTTGAGCCGGAGGTCATATTTAGAGTATTTTTTAAGGACTAACTCCAGATCCTCCGAATGATCTTCTGACCTTATAGACTTAACAGCTATATCGTCAACATAATCATTCAGTCTCCCTAGGAGATAATCGCTAAAGATGTATGTCATAGCTCGTTGATACGTAGCTCCGACATTTTTTAACCCAAAAGACATCATGGTGTAGCAAAAGGTCCCCTAGGGCATCATGAAGGTGGTTGTCAGCTGGTGTTTTGGATTGATGCCTATTTGATTATAGCCTAAGAAGCCATCCATGAAGGATAAAAGCGCATTCCCAGCGGTTGTATCCACTAATTGGTCGATACTCGGTAATGGGAAATTATCTTTGATTGTAGCTTTGTTTAAGTCTCGGAAGTCTATGCAGATGCGTATCCCTCTGGTCTTTTTAGGAACAACTACAATGTTAGATACCCAATCTGAGTAATCGACCACATGAATAAAACTAGCCTAGTACAGTTTTGTGATCTCATCACATACTGCTAGCGCGACTTCTGGCTTAATCTTTCGTGCTTTCTGTCTAACTACTTTGATATGGGGATCTAGGATTATGTTGTGTTGTATTAACCTTGGGTCTAGTCCTGGCATATCTTCGTATGACCATGCAAATACCATGATGTTGTTCTGGAGGACCTATCTTATGTCATCATGTGTCTTTTGGTCGAGTAAGGAGCTACCCTTAAGAGTTTTAGTCTCACCTCTATGCGTAACCACAGAGACCTCATTAAGGGGGTCTTCGGTTACATCTCCAGCTTCCAGATCTAGTGTGCGTGTCGATTGTTCTGGCCAGTTTGGAGATGTTTTTGATGTTGCTATGGTTGCGTCATCAAGGGAAAGGTTAGTCTCTACTAATGTGGGATCAAGTTGTCTAATAATTTCTCCATGTGGACTTGTTAAAACCAGGAACGCAGATAAAGTTTCTTCCATTTGTCAATTGTCATGCAAAATCGTCAAATGTAAAAGTAATTAGAAAAGTGCTAAGTTGGATGCTATAAGTATTTAATGAATAAGGCTTGGTTTATTCTAAAAGAAAAAGGATGTGATGTGACGTCTCTGAGCGTGAGAAGCTAACTGAATTTTGAACCTCGTGAACAGTCTGTAATTAATGCGACCTGATTACGAGGAGATAAGATGTAGTATTTTAGGTTCTTTCGGACCGTAACGCATGTGATATCTGTCACAATTAATGGCTTGATTTTTATTTTCCAGCTCATACTAACACCAGCATTTGGGCAAGTCTCGCTGAAATCGGGCATCAAGTTGGTTAATTTCGCATATAAGTAGGTAGTTCTCCTTGAAAACAGGCTGTTAGCCATCGCAAATTTGAATTCTCAGCTATCACAGAGAGAAAGAGAAAGAGCAAAAGATTGTAGCGCATTATTTGTGAAGGCGTGAAGACTGCAACAATGACACCGAAAGTAAGAGGGAAGAACGAGAAATTAGGAAAGATAGATGAAGTACAAGGGAGCCTGCAGCATGCTTCGCAGGCTTTGGTTGAAATTAGGGATGTCACTCCACTGAATCGGTAGGCCGTCCCTGGCTTATTTGTGTTGCTTTTTGTGATATGCTTCTTCTTTGCGGTGTTTATTCTTTTTGCATCATTCTGTGTAAATCAGAGTTTTAGGATATGGACCTCGCATTAAAACGAGGGTTTATACAATAGTATTGTGTCTATCACCACTGTCAGGGACAAACCTTGTATTGTTACAAGGGTTTAGGCGATTTTGGCTGTATAGCTAGAGCGTAATTTGTAAATTTTCTATAGTTTAAGCATGTAATTGGAACCTAGACGATAATGTGTTTATTTTTGTTTGTACAGTATTATGTTGAAACCCGTTCTAATCGTCTTGGATATAGTCGGGGTTTTATGTTGCATAAACCCGATCGTGCCAAATGTTCCTCCCCCTCGAACTCGGTTGCAGGGGAGGGCTATATGGTTCCGAAGGGGTGCACTGGAGTTTCTGCAGTTCTTGCTGCGTAACTACAACATTATTGTATGGTTGCATCTATCGGGGGATGTGGCTGGCACTATTTTGGAGCACCTATTAGTGGGTTCTACGCAGGGAATCCTGGCTTTCTTGACAGATGGGACCATCGATACTGATCATCCCCAAGATCGCGAACTTAGCGCCAGAGGGTTGAGGCGCTTAAGTTGGATCTGGGAAATGGCCAGGTTTAGCTGTTACCACGCGTAAGATACTCTGTTCGTGGCCCATCATGTCTCAACTTACTTTTAGAACCCACCAGGCACAGTGTATTATTCGGGTGAGTAAGTTTTTTTATTGGTGATATTGTCAATATGTTTCCGATGTATGGATTTGTGTTGTGTAAGATAATAATGTGTCTTATGATACATGATTTTTTATTAATGAAAATGGATTAATGGGAAATAATGATACATTGACCTGGACTGAGACAACGATAAAGGAGTTTACCTCCACTAGCAATGTACGTGCCGGTGTAATGGGGTAGATGGGCTTCGACATTCATGAGTATTCCACCCGTTATGCTGATTCCTTCAAGAATTGTTAGAACCTCGGGTGGTTGCATGAAAAGTGAACTTTGGACCCACCCCTTACCATCACGAACGTGCAAAGGAAACTTCCTCTATTTACTCTGCCATTTGGCCCTGGTAAGGTTTTGTTGCTACTGTGAGTTACAGGGTACTATATTATTTTTGTTTTGTTTTTTGAAATGTTGCGTAATAGTGTTTTTGCTACTTAGACATGTGTCTTGCGTTGTTCAGTCAGGGAATCCTGGGAGATTACCATTACAATTTCTGGCCGCGAGGTGAATACCCTCCTTTTCCGCTATGGCGACATTAAGGAGGCACAACGTTGGCTCGGTCACGCGGTGGCCCCAGTTGCATTGGTTACCAAACTACGGGAAGTGAGGCTAATGCATTTATTTCTGGTCATAACCCCTGATGTCCCGACTAGCGAAATGTTAACCCTGGTCAACTCCTTCAGCGAGAGGGCTGAGTGTTTTTGCATGTGCATGCATCACGTGCATGTGAATTTTGATATTGACGCTCAGCTATTTGCTAACCTCTTCGGCATCCCCTCTGCTGGCCTTCCCATAGAGGAAAAAGCGAGGAGGAGCGTCAAATGTCAGGAAGAGCTGGAGGAGTGGTTGGGGACCAAGAAGGAGACCAAGGGGATCCCTTGTGAAAAGATTGAATTAGAAATCGCCAAGACTATCTATCCCCTCTTCTGGGCCTGGGCTTTCCCCAAAAAACTCTCGCAAGGGAGGTTCTTTACTATAGAACATGCCTGTATCATGTGGGAGGTGATGGAAGAGGGAACTGAGTTCGACTGGGCAAGCTATTTTGCAGAGGGATTACGCACTGAAATGGTCAGGCTTCATCAGAAGCTTGAATCTCATTTCAGTGTGCATTTTTCCTTCTACATAGCTTGCCTGCAGTGATTTGCTGAATTTTTGGTTATCTAGAAGAATGGGGTCTGGGTGCAGCAAGACCGAGACCAGCTATCCAAACCTTGGATTTCCCATATTTTCAGCACTACCCAAGGACAGGATCCTCTGGAGGGAATTCGGGAATCTTAGTCTATAATGACAAGCGATTTGGCGGTGCCTCGAGTGCAGGGTCCTGACAGTGTAGGTGGGGTGATTCCCACTTACACCAGTGACGCGTCATGGGGGAAGTGCCTAGCGGCAGAGATAGTGGACGCCTCGGTTCATCAAAAAAGGCCTCGCTTAACCGAGATGCCTGTGGAACCAGCGGGTGGCATGGACAGGAGTATACAAGTTAGAGTTCAGCAGAGTAAACCTCCGCCTGGTAAGTATGGAGACATAGTGGAGATTACGTCAATTACTGTATTACGTAGCTCTATTCAGAGTATTCTGAGTTATTTTAAATGTTTTATGTGACCTGAATAGCGAGACCTATGGAGCAGTTGACCCCTAAAACAGGGGCAGTGGTATTACGATGTGGAGAAGGGGCCCTAGTTTTGGAAGAGGAGGCCCCAGCTGTTGGAATAAGCGATGCACAGGCACTTGTGCGTGAAGAGAGAGAGGAGGTGGAAAATGTTAATGCACCCCCACTACATCAGGGAGAGGTAATTAGCATATTAGAATTTTTTAAAGCATTCTGTTAATAACTGAAAATTTTAACTTAATTATGCTACAGATGAACAAGACGAATCCACGTCCACCGTTGTAAGCAGAGCGTGGGGAGAATTTCCTGACAAGTTTGCCTTCATGGAAGGTGTTGTCAAAGATATGATTGAGCACCTCGAGCGCGTCGATCTTGGTGCTGGTATGTTGTTGCTATTTTATGCTTATTTTAATATACAACTGTAACATTTTATTTATGTTTGATAATGTTTATTATCAGGAGCTCGCCTTCGATGGGGCCCTACGGAGCCCATTGACTTGGACACAGTGGAGCCTTCATCAGATGGGGTGGTCATGCCATGCAACATTTATGAAGAAATGCATAAATGTACGTTACGTTAGACTCGCTCCTTATGGGAGAGTCGAAGTGTCAATGAAGACCTCTGGAAGAGACTGCAGAGGTCAGAGAAGGAAAGGGCATCTTTGACCAAAGAGGTCAGAGACTTAAGATAGCGATGTGAATCCCTGCAAGCACGGGGAATGGGTGAAGAGGATTGGAGTACGGCTATTATTAACTATGCTCGCTATTGGACCATAGTTAGGAATAGCGTGCAAACCAGTCAGGAATTGGTGGAGCAGAGGATGCAAATAGAGCTATTGACTTAGAAAAATCAAGACTATAAGGATTTTTGCGCAAGTGTGCAAGAGTGGGGGCAGAAGGAAAAAGATCACAAGCATCTGTATAAGTGAGAGAGTCTCTCTTATCGTCAGCATTATAGAGATTCTGCCATTGAAGCTCAATCCTTGTGGGTATTCCTCGACGTCATTGGTGCATCCAAAGCCTTTGAGAAGTTCCAGGAGCAGGTAATAGTTAGCGCGTCCCTGGAGAGAGAAATTTCTCTTCTCGGGGATGAGACCACGATCCCTACTTTCTTCCCTGAACTGCCCCGATGGACCAGTGTTGAGAAGGGGAAGGTGAAGGCTGGAACTGCTCTGGGAAATGGAGTATGGTCTGAATTAACTGAAGATGAAATTATGCAGCGCCTATGGATCAGTTTAGATCAGCTCCCCTTTCCTACGGAAGCAGGACCATTACGAGTAAGTTTGGGTGTTATTGAATTCAAATTTTCTAATTTATCCAATGATGGCTTTTACTGATGTATTTACTGTATATAGGTACCAGGAGTGGTTGAAGAAGGTGAATAGGGTGGTGAGCAAGTACAGGAAGAAGAGCGTAATGACGAAGACCGTCCTCCTGTGGAGCCAGTGTTAGAGTAAGGACCTCGTGAAGATGACATTTCTCATGCAGGAATACCTTCTAGAAGGGTCGGCCCACTTGAGGATGATTTATTAGGCTTAGAGGCAGACCTAAGGGATACGGGTGACAGTGGTACCAGGGGGGATGCATAATTATGATTTATGCATGTTTTATTGATGAAATTGGACAATGGCCATATGAATGTTGGTGAGATTAATCATAATATTTTCTGTATGCTTTTAAATGTTATTTTTTTTGTTTTTTTGTCTTTTTTTTAAATTTTATGTCTTTATTTATGCAAAGCATACGTAGAGTTGTTAAAAGTTTTGGATGGGTTGCGTTGGTGTAGAATGAAATTGCTAGTTTAAGGCCATTGCGGGCCGTTACATAGTGTTTGCGTAAGATACAGTCGGATTAGCTAGTTTTTGGCTGTTGCGAGCCTCTGCTAGTTTAAGGCCATTGTGGGCCATCGCTAGTTTTAGGCCATTGCGGGCCATCTATGTAGGTCTAGAAGTGTAATTGATAATAATGTAGATTTCTGCGTAATTGAGCTAATGTGACTAATAGCAATCAATGAGCGTAAATGGCATAAAATGAGGAATGTAAATAGCATAATAGATAGAAAGCATAAATACATGTGTACCGAAAACTGTCAATCGAATTCGATAAGCGTAAGCGGAAAACTAGTGGAAGTGTAATGATGCACGTAAATGCCACTAAGATCAATTGCTAATTCGCAATTGTTTCTTGATGGCCTTTACGTTCAGTGATGCGTAAGGGTGGGGAGATTTGTTATCTGACTCCTCCATACCATCTTCCTGAAATGGTAGGTCGGCCCAGGCTAGGCTGTCATCATTCGTTTCGGCTTGTTCGGGAGTTCGAACATGAGTTTGATCTTCAGGCATCTCGATCTCTGAACCCCATTCCTCCTCTATGTTGTTGACAGTCCTAGGGGTGATTTGTCACCGTGTATCACTACTTCTTCCCCTGCGTAAGGGAGATGTATCTCTTGATGTATTGGTGATGAAACTGCCCTCAATTGGGCTAGCCAGGACCTCCCCAGGATCAGGTTGAAACCGGGCATCTCCTCGATAATGAGAAATGTCGCGTTCATCGGGAATTGATCACCTACCACAAATTTGATACGCACCGTCCCCTTGACTTGCACCCATGCCCCGTTGAATGACTTTAGGTATAATGTCGTTGTGGGACTGATATGGTCGACTAGGCCCAACTTATCCACTATAAGATAAGGGATGACATTCGTAGCCACGCCATCGTCAACGTGTACCCTCTAGATTCAATATTGACCAACCCGAATGATAATAAACATGGGCTCTATCATTACTTGACCTTTCTTGGGATCATCCTTGATGGATTCATCGTGAAAGATCAAAGGGATTGGTTTAGGTTGCTCAGCGGCAGAAGGAAGCATGATAGCATGTATTGCTTCCTCTTCTGCTAGTAAGCTTTCATCCACTGGTATGGATGTCAGCATACGAACCATAGCCTCATGGTGTTTTTGGGATGTCATAAGTAGGTCATAGAGGCTCAACATTGTGTTCTTCTATTTCAGAGCCTGCTTGACTTACGTAAACGCATCGAGGAGATCCCTTTCCCGGATGGGTTGTTTATCCCCTCTATCTTCTTCCATTCGCCTCAAGAGACGAATCTCCCGAGGCGGAACAGTGTTAGTCGGAGGGTTATGTTTCTTCCTGCCAAGGGGAGGTGGCTGTGTTTCTGTACCCTTGTCTTGCCCAGAAGGTGCAGATGCAGGGACAGAGGCCAAGGGCCTGGGCTTAGTGAAGCCTAGCATAGTATGGTTTTTAGTGGCATTGACTGACACGTCTCCTTCCCTTTTTTTATGTGGTGGCAATTGATGGTGGTGGATAGAAGCTTGCCCCTGCGTAAAAGGAGCAGCCGATGGTTTTGGAGCCCTAAGGATAAAAGGTGCCTTAGGGGTAGGCACGGACGTGGCCGCAGCTTTACTATTAGCACGAGGCTGAGTCAAAGCTGGAGAGGATTCTTGGATAATAAAGGGTGGCCGCGGGATGCCACTAGCTGCCGGTGAAAAGCTTTCCCCCTGGGGTGAAGTAGTAGGTATGCATAAAACAAAGGGCTGTTTAGGTGATACCTTCCCTTCACCATCCGTACTCACCACGTTGATTGTGTACGGTGCATTATTTACGTTTAACGGGTCCTTGTACACATGCAACGCCTGGTTTTCCGGACGTGTTGGACTACTGCCGTCTAGTTTGAGAGAACCATCGTCGATCATGCATTGAATGTCATCCTTCAATGCCTAGTAGTAATCGGTGTCGTGACCACACAACTGATGGTAGTCACAGAAACGGTCCAGCCTAAAAGACCTTGGAACTGGTGGTTCATTGGGTAGGGCTAAACAAGGATTCTTCAACAATTCACAATTACGTCTGTGACGCTGGAGAGCTTCTTCGGATACCTTCTTAGTCTAAATGTATCCTACCCCTAATAACTGTTTCAATAGTTCCGAATGTTTTACAGGCAGGGCTGTATACTTTGAGCGATCTTTACGCTCAAAGTTTAGCTTTGGTTGGGGGGGCTTTTCAGGGGTAGACGCGTCATGACTAGTGCTACTTGCACTAGCCATGATCTCGGGGGATGTTGCGGGTGCCTTCTTGTTCTTATTTTTAGCGCCTTCAGCCAGCGCAGGTACTGTCATTGTCGTTGCTTTACCCTTGTCCTTACCCTTATTGTTGATAGTTTTATAGGCTACATACGCTGGGTCTTTGCTAGCCTCTGCAGCATCCTGGATGCTCTTAGTTTGGGCAAAAGATTGACTCAAGGAGCTAGGGGCAAGATAATATAGCTTAGACTTAATGAAGTCATTGACTACTCCTTTGAAAATGGCCAACAAATGGGCTTCTGCGATAGGCTCACGGATTTCGTTCAAAGTAGCAGTCCATCACTGTATAAACCTTTGGACTGGCTCAAGCGGGTCTTGTTTTACTCCCATAAGTTGGTCCAATGTGACTTCGGGCTTTAAATTGTACTTAAAGTGAGTCACGAATTGTGTTAGGAGCTCTTCCAAGGTTGAGATGGAAGAGCGAGGGAGCGCTCGATACCAGTCCAAAGCTTTCCTTGTTAGAGACATTGCAAAGACACGGATGATCGTATGAGGCCACTGCTACAATAATAAGGATTCAGACCTGAAGGTGACCATGTAAGCATTGGGATCCCCTTCCTTGTTATATTTAGTAAAATGGGGTAACGACATCCCCGGGGGCAACGACAGCATAGGAACTACTGGACTGATGGGATCATCCTGATAGAAATCCATAATTTGTATGGTATCAGTGCCAGCAGATTTAAGGCGTTTAACCTCCTCAGTTAGGATCTGAATAAGTAAAAATGCTTGATTTAGGCCTGTTAATGGAGAAGTCTACGTAGGAGGAGCCGGGGGTTGAACAGGAAGGGCTGCGCCAAGCAATGGGAATTGTGTGATGGCTTGGCTGATGGGTGGTGCTACAGGGGCTATCCCCACGGATGGAGCAGCCTGTGGAAGCCACCACCCATTGGGTTGAGCAAAGGGGTTGGCTATTGCCGAGTGTGTAGGATGGAAATTATAAGGATATTGTGGGTTTATTTGTGGGACGTGCGTAGTAGGTGCGGCTATGGGTTGCGCACCGTATAACATAGATTGATTATGCGAGATGGGCGGGATCCACTGACCGACCGTAGGCTGTTGAACGGATTGCTGCGACTGAACAATGGATTGCCTTGTAGGGGGCGACAATGAGAAGGTTTGCACTGGATTTTGTACCAGACGGGTCGTAGACATGGCGTGAGGTTGCACTTGGGGAATGAAATAAGGTGCGGTGGACATAGGTACCACTGACGGAATGCTAATTACATGTGGCGATGAGGCCCCCCCACGTTATTCTGAGGTGGTATTTGCACTTGTAGGATAGATGATTGCGTAGTAACCTGTGGAATGACAGGAATGTGGGTTTGGGTGGTCATGGCTGGATTAAGGTGGGTGGCTTCTCCTGCGAGAGGAAACATGGGATTTATGTACGTATGGGGACTAAGAGTGTGGTATGAATGTTCAGACTGGGCTGCAAGTTCATCTTCCTCTTCTTCCCCGTTCTGAGGTTCTAGCATAGACCGTGAAGCCTGAATCCTAGCCATAACCAGCTGGGTTAGGAGTTCATGATGATGTTTAGTTAGAGGGATAATGCCGTAAGCGGTAGGGGTGAAATCTTGACCCCCTCTGTGGATCAGTTCAAAGTTTCATTTCGCTTCGATCTCGGCTCGGCTAAGAGCAAGCTTTGCCTGGATCTTGACATAAATAAAATTATATTCCTCAGGCGTCATGATGGTGAATACAGGATCTTTGCCCTATAATCTCAATGAATGGCATGATGGTCCTTGAGGTCCTATGACACCAGAAGTTGGTTCGATGGTAGCGACGGGATTCACGGATGTGGCACCTGAGTCAGTTGTGGTCATGGAGGCCGTGGTTGCGTATGCAGAATCCATTGGTCAAATAGATTAACGATAATAAGCGACTAGATCTAAAAAGGTGATAGACAAAGAAGGTCACGATTAGGCTTTTTGCCCTGCAGGATTCCAAAGGAACCGTTACTGTGACCGATCTACACCACACGATTTTTCATAAACTTCCCTAGAGGTATTACGTTTACTTTTTTTTAGAGACGCGGGTACAGATCGCTTACAGGGCTACCCATGAAATACGGATTGAAGCTTTATCAGCCCTCCTTCTAGTACCAGAACAATGTAACGACAGAAAATGTCGATAGCTAGAAAATACCAAACAAAAATCCGTGTACACAATCTTAACCATGGATCCGTGCGAGGGCTGTGCTTGAGAAAATGAATCTGCAGTGTCCTGAACGGTCTTGTCGATCAGAAAGGGACTTACTCAACCAGTAAATTGATGAATATTATAAATATTCCGTGGGACAATTTGATTTGATGAATCGTAAAAGGAGTAGAAAATGATGTAGATAAATTGCAATAATTGATATCGTTAACATGACAAGAAGGATCGGATTAAGAAAAATGCACAATTTCCAGATCTGTGCTTTGACCTAAAAACTGGGTATATTGTATACACCAATGGAAAAATTCCGCTTATCTTGTGCGGAGCATACACAAAATATCAAGAAAATTGTTCAGCAAGGAGTACAGAATGAAGCTCAGTCTACCTCGTAAGCCAAAGATGGGACATAAGGAAGGTCAAGCCTGAATGTCTATCGATCAACTGTGTCTGATCGATGGATGTTGCTAACCGCACCAAATGATCTCTCAATTTCTAATCTGTTCCCTTTGCTTTTGGTAGTTTCTGCTCAAACTGCCAATGATCGGCAATGGAGAGAACTGTATTTTTCACCAAAGGACTGATCGCTCCTACTGTCAACGCTCAAAATGTCTATTGTCTCTGCTCGAAGGTGATAATTGCCAAAAGTTGAAGATGCCAACCCTTGTTTCTTCATCAACTGGAGTATTTATAAGTTCAACAACACGTGGAGAAGGCATGGCCTTGATGACACATGTCTCGAACCCTCAAAATACCGTTGACTTATCCAATTTCATGTTGAAATTGACTATGTCGCATCACATTTCTGGGAGAAGGGGCGAAATACACTGTCAGCCACTTTTGCTGAAGTTGCCTCGTGATTACGCACAACACGCTCATCTGCGTATTGTGCGTGTGGATAACAGATGTGTGTTTGGCATTGTCTTAGCTGGTCTCAGGCTACTTTACGCTTGTTTGCACTGCGTTGCATGACAGAGCATAACAAAGCATGGAAATAGTTGATTCAAGCTATTTTATGCTCATTTACGCCGCATAGCGTAATAGAGTGTAAAAAATGGTCAACTTTACAATAAATTACGCTTGTCTATGCTGCATAGCGTAATAAGCGTAAAGCGACCAATCTGCAAAGAAAAGAAATCAATCTGCGGCTCTTCCTTGTACTCTAACTTTATCTTCTTTGAAGCTCGTTACGCTGCTCTGCGTAACGGAGCGTAAACTCAGCCCTGAGCAAAAGACTTAGCCAAATATGCGACAAGTTTTAAACTTTAAACTTTGTCAAAATTGCTAAAGTAAGTTACTTTCTGCTATTGGGCTATGCTAAGTAGAGTTATGCTAAGCTACACTACGCTATGTTGCGTAATGTAGCGTAAAGAAAGAAAACACAGTAAGATTGAAATGTAAAAGGAACTTGGAAACTTGATGCTATGTGCCTCTTTGCCTTGCTTTGCCTTGTTTCTATCTTCTAAAATTTTGTCGTGAACTTTCGCCCTAGTCACAAACCTTCACCTAAGGCCGATTTGCAATTTCTATGGTGTTTCATCGACGGTCCTATGATGGCATACTCCTAAAGTTCTTTGTAAAAACCAAAGCTAGAAAAATCCTAGATAAGGTTCATGAGGGTGTTTGTGATGGACATATAGGACCTAGAACCATGGATAGTAAGATTAAATGGTTAGGCTACTATTGGCTCCATATGAAAAATGATTGCTTGCAAAAGGTTAAGCGATGTCACACATGCCAACGATATAGCAACTTGATATATGTATCACCAATTGAGTTGCATACAACCTAGATAACATGGCCATTTTAACAATGGGGGTTGGATATCATTGGACCCATAATGCCTAAATCTACCATAGGGCATAGCTTCATCATCATCACAACTGAATACTTTACTAAGTGGGTTGAAGCTATTCCCCTAAGGAAGACCACATTTGAACAATTTTGCAAGTTTATCTTAAACAACATTATAGCTCATTTTGGCATACCCATGATCATAGTTACAGATAATGGACCTCAATTTAGCAACCAAGAAACCAAGGATTTTTATCACAACCTAGGCATTAAGCATTCCTTCTCATTGCCTTACTACCCCCAAGGCAATGGACAAGTAGAAGTGAGCAACAAGGCCATCATCAACTTGCTTAAGAAGATGCTCAATAATAGTAAGAAAAAGTGGCATGAGTAGCTTATCCATGCACTATGGACATATAGAATAACCTATTGCACGGTAACTAGCATGACCCCTTATAGCCTTGTTTATGGTTCTGAAGCTGTTTAACCTCTTGAATTATAGGTACCATTGCTCCAAGTAGCCTTGATTGACTTCATCAATCACAAGCAAAGCAAGGAGTTGTAGATAGTAGCATTGGATTTGATGGGAGAGTAGTGAATGCAAGATCTTGATCATATCAAGCACTATTAGGAGAGGTAGAAGTGACAACATCATCATAACCTGACAATGTGCAATATCAAGGAGGGGAATCTCATCCTCAAGGCCATCTATGAGTACATGGACAAATCCTCAACCAACTGCAAAGGGTCCTTCCTTGTCACTAGAGCCTATGTAAATGGAGCATTAAAAATAGATGACATGGATGGGGATGAGTTGGCCAATTTAGTCAATCGTTCCTATATGAAACCATACTACATATAGCTGATAGATTTTCAACAAGCAAGCCTACTTTCAATGGTCTTCTATGACCTTAAACTGGTGACACAACTTGCTAAGGCCTTAAACTAGTACCATGACCTACCACAACCTTAGACTAACAACATTGGTGACTGGGATAGCCTCATTCTCATGTGGCCTCTATGCATTGTAACATTATAATATGTAGTGGTGCTTTGTATTCTTTGTTGGTGCCTCTTAGGTCAATCCTCCAGATACCAACAAAGAGGGACTATTGAAACATCACAAAATTTTGCATGTTATAACTAATCCTCATCATGTATCTTTCACCCCATGGAACCTGAGGTAAAATTTCATTGTAAATGTGAAAATTGTAACCCACAATGGGAAATTTCACATACTTTATATACTTTTGGAGCTAAAAAATACCTCACAAGTGGTCAAAGCCTCATTCCCTAAGTGAAAAAGTCACCTAGTATCTATATTTAGGCTTTGGGGGGGAGGGGGGTAGAGGGGGTGTCAAAAATGCCTTTTGGAATGCAAAAAAGGTAATTTGATGGGTTTTAAAGGGGTAGAAATTTTTCTCTACTAAAAGCACATGCATGAGGGTAGATCTCACCTACCCCTAGTGTGGAAGAATGGGGGTTTTAAAACTTTTCCTCCCTTCAATGTGGAGACCAAAGGTAAATTTTGGAAACTTTCCCCTCAAACTAGAAAGTTTTCCCCTAGCTTAGAAGTTTTTTTCCCAGCTTGGAAAGTTTTTTCTCTTGCATTGAAACTTTTACCCCAGCCTAGAAAGTTTTTTCCCTAGCATGGAAATGTTCCCACTAGCCTAGAAAGTTCCCCCTCCCAGCATGTAAACATTTTCCCTAGCCTAGAAAGTTCCCCATCCCCTAGTGTGGAAATTTCAAACCCCTAGCATGGAAGCCACAAGAAGAAAAATTCATCAAGTTATGCACTTCAACGTTGACTAGCCACTTCAACAAGCATGGTGGAGAGCTCAACGTGAAAGATTCATCTCTAGCATGGAAGGGGTGCCCCAATTACTATTTTTAGTAAATGGAATGGCCATGGAGGGAAGCACTTACTATGTTTAGTAAATCCCCAAATTTCGGCACCCATTTCACCTGAATTTGATAGCCAATTTGTACCAAAATTACATTGAGTTTGTAGCCCCATTCATGTCCCAAAAACCTTATAAAAGCCAAACTCCAACACCATTTATAGGTTACACACATTTTTTGGACAAGGTTGGACCATTTTGATAGGTTTAGCATTTTTGACAATATCCTATACTCACAAGTTTCAGTAATTTTTAGCAACAATTTGCATACACACAACTCCACGCTTGGGAACATTTTTAGGCACTTAAGAGCTCTTGCAAGTTCCCATACTTGTAGTGTCTTGAACCCCAGTGTAGAAGCATTGAGACCTTGAGATTTGGTGGATTTGTTTGTTAACATTTCACTTTTGGGACTCCAAATGTAGTGTGGAGTAACTTAGCATCCAAATATTTTCCATTTCTTACCCCTAGTAGTAATCAAATTAGCAGATCCAAGGTTGTAATAGCAAATGAAGGTTTGATAACATCAAGAGTGGCTTAGCACCTGGATTGTAAAGTAGATCATCTCAACTTCAATAGGCTTTAAACTCTTACTCAAGTGAACCCCCTTTTTGCTCATTTAGGCACCATTTGTACACATTTATCTAACTTATTCTTTATTCTTTTCTCAATAAAGTTTTAAGTTCTAAGTTTTGTGTTCAAAAGTAAAATTATTATTTGTGCATTTTTTGGATCTTTTTATATTTCCACATTTTGCATGTCCTAAGTCCATGGTTTGTTTGCTAGATTGGCTAGGGTGCCCTAAATACCATTTTCATCATGAAGGTCCTAGGGATTTGGGGTTGAGGAATTACTTGCACTAGGGATCCTTGGTTTCCTTCCTATTCTAGCAATCAAGATTTTTATTTGCAACAGAGATCTATTCAAAATCCTTTGATAATCTTGGATTCTTGATGATTGTAGATGTTTCTGAAAAGACCTATAGCAAAAGAACCCTCACAACCTAGAAGCAAAAGGAAAAGAGGCCAAGGTAAAGGGAAAGTTGGAGAAAAAATGCTAAAAGTGGAGTAGGAGACATCCATCAACAAACCCCTACAAAAAAAATACTCTACGTACTTAGAGGTTGAAGTACCACCAGCTCCTAAATAAGGACAACACCTCATGCTATTAGCTGAGTGTGTCTAGGTAACCCAAGAAAAATCCATCATGTACACAATCATTATGGAATTGAATTTTGGACCATTCATGTAGTTCACACTAGAAACTATCATAACCTAACTCCAAGCCTCTTGCATATGACCAACTTTGTCAAGAAATGGTGAATGGTACCTAGGGGAATTATATCAATTTTTTAAGAATAAGAAAAATGATGCCACTATTAAACTTGAAGGAGTCTCAACACCTTATTTTGTTGAAGCTATTGTAAAGGCACTTAATATCCCAAATGTTGGAGTCAATGTAGCACAAATATCCATCAGATCTGGCATCGATGCAAAAAAGTCATGGTTGTAGAGAGCCTATGGGAAAGAGGACAAAGAATATAGTGAATTAACTGCTAAAGAAAAGATTTATTTCAAGATCGAGGCTTATCACTTTTTCCCAACTAAGAAACTCAATAGGATTTCCACCTATGCAGTTAGAGGAAGTGTCATCCTTATGGGGAAATGTAATGCCAATATAGCACATCTACTCTTCCTAGAAATCCAAAGAAGGTTTGAAGAAAAGAAGGTAGGGAAACACACACTACCATTCCCTTGTCTAATTAGAAAGTTTTGCAAGCAAGAAAAGATTCTAGGATATACAAATGATGTTCAAAGAAAAGCCTAGAATGCATCCTATGCAGAGATGTTCAAACCAGTGCAACAAAGAAGGATCAACTGGAGAAGCTAGCAAGCACTGAGGGAGTAGAAAGAGTTATACTAGAAAGTAATATTCCAGTAATTGGATAGTAGAAACAAGAAAGATTTAATGGATCAATGCCTACTAGTGATAGACTTGAGAAAAAAGCTCCACCAGCACAATAGGATTATATACCTTCCAATAGCAGAAACATTCAGTTAGGAAGCAAGGGAGGGTTTTGACTTGTACTGAGTAATGGATAATACCATAAGGCCTATGATATCAATAGGACCTACTAGTAGGTAGGTATCTCTATAGGTAGGAAAAGACGATGACTAGGCATAACAAATTTAGGAGAACACTACATGTTTTCAAGTTATGTTAAAAATTGGGGAAGGAGCCATAGTAGTGATAATGCAACATGTAGTAGGAGTAGCAGAGGTGATCACCGATCACATCAAAGAATTTTTTAATGTTTCCATTGTGCCAACAGTGGATATTATTAAAACTAGAGATGTAGAAATGCTAGTTGAAACATTTATGACTTGAGCATAACATGAAGATGTCCTCAATCAAATACTACAAATAAGAAAATTCATACAAAATCTCTTTAATATCCCTAACAATATCACTGCAATTCAATCCAATCTAATAGTAACGAAAGAAAAGATGTTCATGGTAAAAACAAGGGAAAAGCATGCAAAAAATGAAGTGAAAAGGTTACAAGCTAAGTGTTGGCGACCGTTTGGGACGTGACTGCCAACGAGTACCTTGAACAAGGTTTAGGTGCTCACTGGTCTCTGGAAACACCAAGGCCTAGATACCTCCAGATAGACTTAGTAGTTAAACATGAGTATGTGTTTGCTATTATGAATGTTGACATAGTTGGGTTGTGTATAAAAATGTAATCGACTATCATGAAAGAGATTTGGCCAACTTTGTAAAATATTGGAGATTCCTATTTTGTTCAATCACTTAGTCTATATGGTTCTTATAATACCTACTTATAACAAATAAAATTTTACAAAAACCATTTGAGCACAACTCTGCCAATCTACTCCTAATTTCTCCCAAAGAGAAAAAGTTCCACAAGAAAATTAGAAATAGAGCAAGATTCAATGGAAAGAGAAAGAAAAGAAAGCAGATTTGTCTAAAAATCTCAAATTAAGCAAGGTAAATTGATGTAAGGAAACACTTCATAATAAAGTTATCCCTAATATCTATGAATTGTTCAAATTTTCTAGGCTTAAATAAGCAATTCTTTAAAGATAATCCTACTATAATACCAAAAATTGCTACATAAACTACCACATACAAGTTTCTATTTTGGCTAGATAATAGTTTTCAATGATTGCATACAATCAAGATTTCAAATATTTGAAAACCTCTAATTCAAATACCAAGGGAATATACTTTAAAAATCAAAAAACTATTTTAGTCCTATCAAAATACCAAGACTTTTTGAACCCTCTAGACTATTGAATTACTCAACTAGCTTGTCCTTAGAAGAGGCTTTCTTATAGCAATCTTAATAGTAGCCTTAAACATTACATAATAATAAAATTCTCTATTAAATTGCTCTTGAGGCTTTCTAACATGAACTCTTCTATGGGAAATCCTAATAGGAATTTACTATCACACAATAAAGAACTATAAATGTAATCCAAAAGTCCCAAATTTAAATGCCAAGCATGATACTATCTAAACCACTAGCTAAGCAGCTAAAACAAAAAAGGAAAGAATGAACTCATAGGATTAAAACAAAGTAGCCAAAATGATGTCTTTATCAAGCCATCTTACAAGAAATCTTTAAATTTCTTCTTTCAAAAAATATTTTCCCCATCTTTCATCCATTTCTACCTTTGAAGCCTTTCATTAGAGGTTAAGGGTGAGTAACAAATATCTAAATGTTTTAATTTTAACCACCTAAGAAGTTATGAATTCCATAGGAAGTTAAGAGATTTTTAAGCCACATTTGGCAAGTGTCTCCTTGGTAATGAAAAAAAATCAAATTAACTACAAATATCTTGGAGTGTTGGTTGTAACTATCATGAAGTTACAACTTCCATGAGAAGTTTCAATTCTCATAGAAAATAAACTTATATTTACCAAATGTTCATAAATCTTCTCTTTTTTCTATATCATAATATGGATATCTTTTTAAAGTATTACTCCAATGTTAAATTAATCACCTTTATAATACACCAAAGCATTTCAATTGGTGATGGGATTAAGTGATTTTCTCTTGGTAGCTCATCCACACAATGGCCAGCCCTTGTGGTAATAAGATCAACCTTCAAGCTAGTGAAACATTTTTTTTTAATAAAATTATGCTAAGTCCCATAGTTTCAAAGGTGTAAATACAATTATGGAAATTGGTAGCTTCTTCACATCAATAATGGAGGTAGCATTTACATAGATTTGAGGTGGTGTTTAGCTTCTTGCATGATCAATTTTTCCAAATTCATTATAACATTCTCATGCTCATACTTCTCGTAGAAGTTTACGGAGATCCCCAACAACACACTTGCAATGGAAACTACCAAGTGAAAATGACAAAGCACTAATGTAGGAAACATCTAGAAGAATGGTGGTGAGTAGCAAAGAAAAGTGTAGGCCATGGAAGCATTTTTTTAAATAAACCCTAACCCTTGCCTCTGTAAATAAATCAGATACCAGTATTAACATGATTTGCATCTACATAAAAATCGGCCAAGAGCTTCTAGTGCTGAGAAGGCTTAGATTTAAATGTGTGATTGGGATCATTACCATTGGTTTAGCCTATGATGGTATAGAGTAAAGAATCAACGGTATCCACCATTATTAAAGATTATAATGCAAAATCCATTTTTAATTTCCACTAATAGCACACATGAATTTATCATGGAATATGTGCCTTTGGTTTTTCATCATTTGTTAACTAGGAGGAAGATCATTGCTCCATTGTATGCCATCTAATAGACTTAGCCAAGAAGGTTGAATACATTTTGTTCATTAGGAATCATAGCTACCATCAATCTAGATTTGTGATCATTTTCCTTTACTTAATTGAATGATTTTGTTGCCCAAGTTATACTAGGGTTTGTTTCCTCTTGCAATAGCATTCTCTATTTCAATCTTGCAATAACCTAAATATATGAATTTTATCTTTACTTTTTACTATTATAAAGATAGTAGCATAGCAAATTCTAAAATGATGATTTTGAATCATCAAATTGGATTCAAAATCAACTAAATAATTTGCTAACAATTTAACAAATTTTTTGGAAATTTATCAACTAGAGATAGCTATCATCTAATTTTTATTCTTTAATAAAAAACACCTTCATCTTGTATACGTGACAAAAGTTGTAAATATTTTCTTGAAGATACAATTTCCTAGGTATTTGGTTGTAAGAAAAATGAATGATAATTTTTGTGGTGAATTGGATTTGTCCACTTTAGTAAAGATGACTTTTCCTTTGAAGATGATTCAAACAATGAATTAATATTTGTTACTTTATAGATTTCACCCTTATGAGAAAAAGAATTAAATTTTATAGTGTCTTTGTGATGAATGTTGTGTCCTTTTTCCCAAAATACTGAGTCCTCAATAGTAGTTTTAACATTGGTAGAGAAGAACAACTCATTATAAAAATCACTCAATATGCTTTTTTATAGCCATGAATCAAAGGACTTTATTATTGGACTTACACCTCCTAAACCATTCAACTCCATGCCTAAAGCATTTTTCTACTTCATTAAATCACCAAAATGTACTAATACTAAGTTAGCAACTTTGAAAGTAGAGAGAAGAGACCCTGCACAGTACATAGCCACATATCTGCTATATGCATTTAGAATAGAAAAAGTAAGGTATCTTATAGTAAGAGATATCCAAGTTGAGATGGAGAAGGAGAAGGCTATGTGAAACACATTAGTGGTAGACGTGAAAACATATGTGGATGTCAAAGCCATCACTACCCTATAGGAGAAAAATAAGAAGCTTTTTGCTGGTAATACAAGGTTGATAGATGTTGAAAAGTAGAAAAATGTTCTTGAGGAAAGCATTCATCAACTACTAGAATAATTCATCTAAATCAACCAAGATATGAATAAATTGGCTAGAGAAAATAGACCCTATCAATGGAAGAAGTCCACACCATTAGATAGAAATCAACAATTAAGATAAGCCTATGGCAAAATAAGGCCAAGAAGCATGAAAGACTCAAAGAATACTTCAAAGACTAGGTGGGCATGTACAAGAAAATCAAAAAGAAAGAAATGGCTAAGGCCAAAGTTAGTTCCATCAAAACATAGACACTAGATTGGTAGCCAATTCTAGATAACCTCACCCATGTCCACTAGGTTGAAGTGGAAAATAAGTACCTATAGATAGAAGATCTCATCAAGTACATAGGATTAGCAAACCTATGGTATTGTAACCTATCCATGTTGATAGCAGGTAGGGTAAGAAATAAGCTTGAACAATAAGTAACAGTAGTCTATGCCATGTATGAAAAGGAGTTTGTAGATCGAAAAGATGCATACCAAAAAATACATGTGGCAAAATTTAAACTGGAAATTGTAAAAGCTAGCTACCAAGAACAAAAAAATGTAGCAGCAAACTTGGCTAGCCAAATGATAGATTATCAAGAACAAGGAAAGGTGGCCAGGGCATTCAAGAAAGAAAGAAGGTAGTTAATGACTTGGTATATGAAGGCCAACAAGATGTTTTTGCAGCCACCATGTTCATGGGAGGTACCAATGCCATCAAACATCACTAAATTTTAATGGATAGTACATGATCTTAGGTCAGAGGAAGAGAAGCTTCAAATACTTCTCAAGTGATATCAATTCCAGAACTCCAAAATTAAGGAAAAGAAGTAGAAAAAGAAGCCACCATATTTAGGAATCTAAAGGCTACATTGAGCTTTGATATCTAATTTTGTTTTTTTTTTTTGTTTTGTTATTATAAAATGTGTTCATCATGCTATGCATGATAATTTTGTAAAAGTACCACTTGAACCACAATGTGGCATTCAGAGTCATGTATATAGGTAGTTATGTTAAGTTGAGTATGCCTCCTAATTTTGTAAGGAACTCTATCCTCCTTTTGTTTTAACTTGAGAACAAATTTCTAGTCAGTCGTGAAGGCATGATGAAATCAATTTTTGCAAACCATGATATCATAGATACAATATCATAGCTACGATATTGCAACTCATCCTATGTCATTGTTAATACAATGTATTGGTAGTTGTGTAACCCTACAAATATAGACACTTGATTGCATTGGGAACATATAATTTCATTATAGTATTAGGAAAACTCTTGCGATTTATTTTCACAGTTTACAATTAGTGATAGAGTGAATGCCCATAGTGTGGTATTGAACAGTTGTACAACATCTTTATTCAAGTGGAGTGTACTTGGGTATAGTTCATAAATAGAAATAAAGATCGAGATTATTTTCCACCATTGCAACATCCACATGGTTCCTTTATTTTAATTAGCTAATTTCTTACTTAGTTTAATTCTTATGTTTACTTTAGTTTAGCTCTTTACATTTCCAAAGTATTTTACTTTTCATGTTTACTAGTAAGGCAGAATGAGTATGACTCATTTCAAATGTAGAAGTGTAATCATTTGGTAATTCCAATAGTATTATTTCTTGGTTCACCAAATAGCGTAACACTTAGTAACCCAATGATAGTTACATGAGCCCAAGATGTGTACAATAAGACAAGAACAACTACTTATCAACATAAGCTAAAATAGATTTATATTTCTATTATCAATTAGACTTATACTTTCTTTTCACCTCTTATCTTCAACATGCATAGAAGTAAAATGAGCCCACAACATCAATATATCACATGACTCACTTAGAGTTCAACCATACACTTGTACTTCACTAAATTAAAGTGGGAAGATAATGATAATAAATCGATTATAAACTCCTAGCATACATTATCTATCCATGAATTACAATTTAGTCATGTGCATGCACTCATGACTTGTATGGTAGAGTGTTAGGATACTTTACCACTCATCAATTGGCAAGGTTTTCCTTTACACCACTTCATCAAGCAGTGCCTCCCCCTCTAAGTCATAGAAATGCATCTTTGTTTTGCAAATGGAGGGGTTCCTATTATACTCCTCTACACTTTCACATTTTTTCAACTCCTCTTCTTCTTTGGCCACATGTCCAATTAGTCTTTCAATCTAATGGACTTGCATTTTAAAAAATATTCCTTGGGCATAGATCCCAAGGGTTTCCTTTGTCTTATTCTCGAGTCCATCTATGATGTGGTGAAGTTATTCCCTTTGGAAATATCCATGTCCTAGGCATTGGTGTAACATAGTGTAGTACCTACCTAGGGATTCATCCAAGGACTCATGATTTTCTTGTTTCTATCCTTGGATCTACCTATACAAATTAGATACTTGAGAGTAAGTTTGGTACTTGTCATTGAAGACCTCTACCATGGTACTCTATTGGTGAATAAATTCTAGTTCCAAGGGCTGGTACTAGCTTTCTGCTTCTTTAATGAGTATCCTTAGGAATAATTTAAGTTTCTATTATTCATTTTCTATGTTCTGCAAGGCACAAGCATCATGAAATGCTTGGAGATGATTTTGAGGATTTTCATTATATCCCCCTTCAAACCTAGTGATATTATTCATATCTAACCTCTTAATCCTGCTATCCTTCTGATGCCTTATAGAAATTCTCACTACCTTTGAAATATTGATCATGTTTTTGGTAGCTAGTAGAGGCTCATCATAATCATGTCGTTCACAGTGGCCATTTTCATGGCCACAATGCCTATGATGAATTTAGCTATGCCTTTGCACCTGATGGTGCTCTTCTTTCCCCTATGGTTGTCTCTACCTCTAGTCTTGATCATCTTGGCAAGATGTTTGTTGATCTCTATCTCATTTTTCATCTCCATCCCAATGTTGACTATTCCTCCTTTTGTCTCAATATTGATTTCACTTATTAGAGTTTAATGACAAAGAGGATGTTGAGGGTGAAAAATGGGAACTAGAAGAATAATGCTTACTAGTCCATCTCCTTTAGTTCCTACCCCAATCTACCTATTTTTCATTGTCCTTCTGGTTATCATTCTCCTTGCCTTTGGATGAATGGCTAGGATTTCTATCCTTTGAGGCTCCTTAGTCTTGAGACCTTGTTTTTCCATAATCAAGGTTTCTAAAGTTGATTATAACCATTGGTGAAGGGTTTCCTCATCAAAGAAAGCAGGAGAATCTGTATATTGGGATTGGCTAGAAAAGAAATCCTTGCACTCTTTGTGCTATTATAAGAATAATTATGTCAAGATCGCCTTTCCCTTAAAGGCCTCATAACACACTTCTATGTGCTAATCTTTCTTACTCTGGGCATTTGTAGGGTGGTAGTCCTTGTAAGTGTGGTCTTGGACCTCATATTCTAAGTTGATTGTAGTGATGCCTAATCTAAAAAGATTGGTCATTAGCATGGTAGAAATAGATCAATTAGGAGATAACACAATGTTACCTTCCATGTCCCTCTAGTGCATCTATTCATCTTGACATAGGATGAAAGTGAAATCCAAATTATGAGGATCCAGATGGGCATAGGCAACTCTTAGTTATTGGGCCCTCTTTGGTACCCCCTATTGTTGATTGCATTCTCTTGTGTTTGGTGGAGATTCGTCCCTATGAGAAGAAGTTATATTAGATGCATATAAAAAATAGTGTGCCTTTGATATTTTATTTATTTAATTATTTCCCTTATTGAATGAAAGTTGGTTGACTATTGTATTATCTTTACAAAATCTTTGTATAACTTCACAATCTATTACTAATTAGCACACTTAACTAAACTAAGTCCCCAGCAACAATGCCAATGATGAGCAACAGGTATTCCCTACAGCCAACCATACAAATCACATGCGTTTACTAGCAATCCAATCCAATATTGTGGACTTAGTTCCTAAGTTTCTTATAGTCTTAAACTATGAAGCAAGGGGTTGTATGATCATTGTCGTCCTACCTCACACTTGTATTATCAGTATTTATAGTTAAATGTGAGTTAAGGTACATGATGTCTATTTTTAAAAGTATATATATATATATTTATCCTAATAGCTATATGAGTAAATGAAGATTTAACTAACTAATTATTTAAATACTTAATTAATGTAGTAACTAACTATCATAATGTAAAGTAACTATTTCCACTTACTGTACACATCCTGAACTANGTGCTAATAGTAAAGAGTAGACTTATCCAAGTGCTACAATGAACATAAGAAACTTTGACTTTATTGCCATTCACGTTGATGTGTTCAAGTACATGACATTTGAATAAAGCATAGTATAATCTCTTTAATTCAAGTTACGAGTACTTAGAGAGAAAATATTCTACCTTTGGAGAAATAAAACTACAAGGGTTTCACCATGCTATCAATATAAAATGTCATAAATGTAGTTGGTGCACACATTTATATAGGCCTTGCTTACATCAGCATCGATGTATTTGTGTTGACACATTTAACCATGCATCAATGGGACTACATTGACACATGCCCATTGATGTAGTTTTCTACTTACGACTCATCAATGGTGTTTCTCATTCATTCTCATAACTACTAATTCTAATATTTTAACTATTTCTTATGAAAAGTTACATGTAAGTTATAGTTGATAGAGTTAGTGTTCACTACAAACTTTGATCCAACATGAAGATAAGAAGCAAAAAATAGGAAACTATTTTGGATTTTTTATTTCTATTCCAAACATGTTTTATTATTATTTTAGAATTATGAACGCATGTACTTTTTTCTAATTCCAATTCACCATGTTTTTCATTAATATTTTCATTTTCTCTTTGGGGAATGACTTTTCAATGCCTCTTAGTATGGTCCTAATCAATTACTATTTATTTCCAGGCCATGCCAAGCTCTAAATGACTGTATTTCTAGGTAATAAAATTAATTGTGAATTTTTTCAAAACTCCATAGCAGTTTCAGCTATTTATCTTCTTCGAGTTTATGTTATCATATTATTTTCAATTACAAATATTATCAAGTATGTTACCAAATAAATATTTTATCTTCATCAAATCATTAACATTGTCAAAACTACTTAGTCAACATTTTAGTACTATGATAAAATAATTTTTAGATTCAAGTGAAGACCAAAAATCACCTAAGTAGTCCCTTCTTTATTTCATGATATATTCAAGATAAGTGATTCAACAATTAACAACAAAGAATTTTTTCTTTAGAATCAACAATAGTTACATTACTTGTGTTTTTTAGATGTTAAATAGCAAGATGTTCCATTATATATCTATATTCATGTACCTCATTTTACCTTATAAAACTACCTTAAGAGTCTCTATTTTGATTTTGAGTTCAACCATGTTTATTATCAAGAAGTTCCTAGTACCACAATTTATAACCATAGCATAATTTCTTATAAAATTCTAACAAATAGAAATAAGATACTATATGATCAAAAACTTAATCTATTTCTAAGAAAGCCCTAACAAACAGAAGAATGATAAGAAGTCAAGTCATTGTTCAATTTGCATATGGTACTCTTGCACATGAGCCCTTAAATGTGAAGGAGGCTCTCAAATCTAAAGATTGGATTGAAGCCAGGAAGAAGAAAATGAGTTCTATTGAGAGAAATGAAACTTTAACATTGGTGGATAAGCCAAAAGGAAAGAAAGTCATTGACAGCAAAAGGAACTTCAAAACCAAATACAATGAAGTTGATAAAATTATTACACACAAGGCCAAACTTGTAGCAAGATATTTTCTTCAAAAGAAAAACATTGATTATTATGATATTTTTTCTCTTATTACTATATTTGAGACTATTAATTTTATGGTCTCTCTTGCTACTTATAAAGGTATGAAACTATATCAAATGGATGTTAATTCTACATTTCTTAATGGCAAATTAGAAGAGGAGGTTTATATTTATTAGCTTGAAGATCTTGAGATTCAAGGACAACAAAACAAGGTATGCAAGTTGAATAAATCTTTGTATGACTTGAAGCAAGATCCAAGAGCTTGGTTTCATAGAATTAATGAATTTTTTTCTTAAGAATGATTATAGAAGTTGTATGTTTGATCCTACCTTGTACTTTAAACATGAAGGTTCTGATTTCATCATTATTTCACTCTATGTTAATGACTTAGTTTTTATGGCTACATTTGAAAAATTAAATGAGAAATTCAAGCATGATATGAAAGGTGAGTTTGAGATGAAGGACATGAGAGTCCTCAAATAATTTTTATGAATTCAAATTTATCAAGAAATATTGTTTAAAGATGCATTAATCAAAGTATGGATAGGCCATCATTGAAAAGTATGGGCTAGAGGAAGCTAAAATTGCTACAACTTGACTTCTCCAAAATATGAAGGTTTAAAGGAAAGATGATACTCCACTGGTTGACCGTTCCTTCTATAGAGATATGATGGGTTCATTAAGATTTTTGTGTCATAGTAGGCCTAATTTAAAATATGCAACTTCATTTTTATCAAGGTTTATGCAAGAGCTAAGGTAGTTACATCTTAATGCCTTGAAGCATCTTTTGAGGTATGTGAAAGGAATAGTTGATTTTAACGTTAAGTTCATTAATGGAGATGAAAAGTCTTATTTTTTCTCTAATGTTGATTAGGGAGGAGGTGTAGATGATTGTAAGTCAACTTCTGGTTGCTTTATTTTTCATGGTCCTAATCCTATTTATTGGAAGATAAGAAAACAAACTAGTATGAGCCTCTCATCATGTGAGGTAGAATTTATTGCTATGAATGAATGTCTTCAGCATTATTGTGGTTAAAAGGTTTATTTTGTAAGCTCAGTTTTGAAGTCAAGCCTCCAATTTTCATGTTTGTGGATAATACAACATCAATTCAGTTGTCCAGTGAGCACATAATTCATAGGAAGAGAAAGCACATTAACATTAAATAATACTTTATCAAGCATGAAGTGAAGAAGGACATAATAAAGCCCATACATGTTCAAAGCAATGATCAATTAGCTGATTTAACAACTAAACCATTGTAGTCTTATTGAATTGATTATCTTTTGAACATGATTAGTACATGCAATGCAGATGATGAGAAAAAAGATCTTTAAGTTTCTAATTTAGCTATTCTCAAATCAATTTCAACACTTAAGGAGTGAATGTTGAGTATTTTGTAGTGTATAAATTATTTTCTCCTACTTTGAATGATTTTTTAAAGTTATTTAGGTTAATAACTTTTTTAATTATTAAAAGTTTTTTTTTGTGATGTAAGGTTTTTTTAAAAAATAAATTTTTTCTAGTAGTTAGTGGTTAGTTATGATGAGTTTAACTCAATCATGTTGAGTTTGTTTTTCCTTTCTTTATAGAAGGAGTTAGAAGAGTTACCTTATTGTGCTAAGAGCCTGTTGCAATGATTTTTCTAGAAATAATGGAAGAAGTTAGTGGTTCTCATATTTTTCAAGTTTTTTCCAATATTAATTTTTTACAACAAATTTTCTAATGATTTAATTTTCACAATTTAATTTCTCAATTTCTTGATTTTTTCATATTACATTTCATACAATCTTACAAGATTTCACAATATTACAAGTATTTCTCAATTTTAACCTACAAAGATTTCATTCCTCATCCTATTTGTTGCACTTATTCCAATAATAATTTTGTTAACAAAGCCTATGTGAGGCTAAAGGAGATCTAGCACATAGAAGCTCTAGAGAGTTATATTCGGGAATACCAAAACATCATCATACAAATATTGAAAATCAATGAAGATACCTACTATATAATATTTCTTAATGACCTTAAACAATGGGTCCAACGTGAGCTCAAAACTCACAAAATCACAAGATCCAGGGAGGCCATCCAAGTTGTTGCCACTTTGTCTAATTATAAGATGGGAAAGAAGGATAAGGATATAGTGGAGTAGCCACTCAAGAGTAAGAAAAAGAGTAATAAACCCTAAAGAGGTGATGGAAAGGTGTATTTAAGTTAATCCAATGGCCCTTATGTTGAGCTAGCCCCAAGTAAATAAAGCTAATCTTAGGGGCATGGGAAATGTCAAGCTTTCCAAGAACAAAAGGGGCTATGGAATAAATGATCACATTATGGTGGGTAATCTCAATATTCTTTGAGGAATCCAAACTTGAAATGCTACATCTATGGTGAAAAGCATTATGCTTGAGAATGCTCTCAAAACCTTAAAATGAGAAGCAATGGTAATAGGCCAGATGAGAATCATAGGTTGAATGCAGTTGAGCATCAACCTCATGACCTATTGATGATCTCCAATGGGGATGAACAAGAGTAAGATATGGAAGTTTTAAACTTCTTCTAACAAGTCCATGAGTGCCTAGTCACCTTAGCACAAGGTGGTGGATTTGGTAATCAATTAGGGTAGCGAATACCAAGAAGGGCAAAGCGTGGTCATCCCAGTACAAATATCTCCTTCATGAATTGATTCTGGATAGAGAGTGAAAGTCGTAAAGTGCATATTCTTGATGAAAATCCTAGCTATGTGGTATATGTGCTTGACTGCATCTTTGAGTAGGAAGCATAAGGTTTTGACTATTTCTTTGAGTAGGAAGCACATGATTTTGGCTACATCTTTGAGTAGGAAGCATAGTGGTGAGAAGGCATGTTTGAGCAGAAAGTGCTTAATATTTGGCTACACCTTCAAGTGGGAAGTGTAGTGGTGAGAAGGCATCTCCAAGTAGAAAGCATTGGATTTAAGAACATGTCTTCAAGTAGGAAGCACTAGATTGGACTGTGTCTTCGAGCACAAAGCACAAGATTATGACTACATATTTAAGCAAAAAGCATAGTATTGAGAAAGAATATTTGAGAAGGAAGCATTGGATTTAAATGAAGGAATGAGTACCTTCTAAATACTACACCTTTGTATCACTATAAGTGTAGGAAAGGTTTGCAGGTGAAGCAAGTCTCACTCTAGGTAGAAAGGTTGGTACAATTTCCATAAAAAAGGAAAAGCCTTTTCTTCCTTAACTTAGGTTTTGTGGCATCTCTAAACCTTGGTTGGATGTCAAGTTGAGTTCAACACTTGTGCTTTATGATGGATGACCCTAACCATTGAACCTTCTTGTCTATAATTTTCATAGTTTTGAGTTGTTTAATACCCTCAATATCCATGATACTCTCCATGTTTGAATGTATGTACAAATAAATAATTAAGATTCAAGGATGTCACTTCTTTCAAGTAGGTAAGAGTGTAGGAAAATATGCCTTGTTAGTGGATCGAAGTTGTATCTCTTTGGAATGGGAGTCAGAAAAGCATGGAGATCCTCATGAGTTCCATGCTATCACAACCATTACTAAAGAACTACATTGGCCATAATTCCTTTGTTTACTTTATCATAAGGATATGTAGGCTTGTGGAGAAGCCTTGGCTTCAATGCTCTAGCCATCACCCTTCTCTTCAAGAGTGGGGAATAGGGCTAGATATGTTAGAGTAGGAATGTGTTTTAGCTCTTATAAGAGGATAGTGTCTATTTTGGATGCATATGCTTCTTGTGGTCATGCTTGTGTGCGTGTTGTGTTGGTCATGTTGCTTATATGATTTTATGTGATGTACTCGATACACTTCTAACCCATAAACTAACAAGTGATGTACATTTATGATGTGTGTGAAGGTGTGCTGAATGTTGAGGCATAGTCCATCTTGGGTTTGCTCTAGGTCATCTAGCTAATCTTGGACTTAAGGGTGGTATCAAATGATGCTTTGCTTGAGTAGTACTAATATAATTCCAATCAAGTATTGGAGTGCTATTAGCAAGCTTTGCTAAAATTTACATTATCTTAGAATTGAAAGTGGAAGATGGATGTAACTCTTCTAAGAAGAGTATGTTTATAGGTTGTGTAGGTTAGGAGCTCTTGAAGATGAGTTACATGTGTTTTTTTCTTGTGTTGAGACTACTTATTTGAGACAATATTTATGTTATAGGGAAAAAAATACATGCTTTATTTTTGTTGGTCCATCGTTGCTTGATAATTTATAAAATATATCTTTATCTTTCATGAAAATGTAATCCCCTCCATAGGATCATAAGTTCAGTTTTAATATTTATGCTATACAAGTTGCTTTTAGAAAATAAAATTTCCTTGGATGTAGAATAATTATTTATTCATACAATGCCATATTTCTTTGCAAGGCCATCATATGGAAAATGATTCATGAATCATCGATGAAGCATGTGTTTCATAGTCATCATCATTTACAATGATCTTCAAAGCAAGCGAGAAAATCATTCCAGATCTTTTAGTAGGTCAACGCAAACCACTATTGCTAGTTCTCCTTGGCACACTGAACACTATTTTTTGGATTTGGATGGGACCATCAAAGGGCCCAATCACATAACCTAGAAAACCTCCACCATCAAAGAAACATTTACAAATAATTATAGCCTTTGAAAGCACACCAGTAGCTCTACTACATTCCACTATAGTGCACAAACGCCTTGCAACAGGTATGCCTGCATTTGTAAAAAAAGACCTAGAAAATGAAAAAAACAAGTTAAAAAACACTCTACATTCAAGGAAGAAAATGTTTTATGACACTCTAGGGTGGAGCCAGGAACTCATCATGGAAGAGAGACATAATAGAGGCTTGTGGATGGGTGCTTGGTGCATTAGCATAGATGAATCATGTGATTTCCCAGTGTTCTCTTGTGAGCCTTCTATTTATTTATTTATTGAAACATAGCATGGTAAGTACCATTATCATCATCTTGAGCTTGCATTTGAAGCTTTGAATCAGAAACTTATTGAAACACCAATTTTTCAAGCTTAGGACTAGTCCAAGCCTTTTCATATTATGACTAATGCTTCAAACTATGTGTTTGGTGTAGTGCTCACACAACTAGATGATGAGAAGAGACCTTATTACATACACTATGCTAGCAGAAGCATCATTAGGGCATAACTAAACTACACTACCACCAAAAAGGAGATGATGGTACTGGTGTACATGATTAAAATTTTAGACACTACATGCTAGGGTATTAGATCAATGTCCATATAGATCATAGTGCCATCTGATTTCTCATGAAAAAACCAATGGTCATTCCTAGAGTGATATGATGGCTTGTTATCTTACAAGAATTCAACATCACGATAACTAATAAGAAAGGAATAGAAAATGTGCTAGCTAATCACCTATCAAGGTTGAAATGGGATTTCAAAGATCAAGAAGAACCTTTATTAGACCAATTCCTTGATGAAAAATTATTTACCAAAATAGTGAAGGCTATAAATCCAACATGTAAGCCATGCACTATAAAATATCTAACGTATCTATCCATACAAGAGCTTCCAACTAAATGAATTAATAAATAATGAGAGAAATTTATTCACAGAGCAAAAAAAATATATGTAAATTAAAGGTAATTTATACAAGATTTTTGCAGATGGGCTCATTAGATGGTGTGTGCCAAACAATTATTAACAGAGAGCTTTACAAGACATCCATGAAGGTCCTTGCAATGGCTACTATTCATGGCAAAGAATAGCACTCAAATTGATGATGATAGGCTACTTTTACCCTACCTTGTTCAGAGATGCCCACACTTTCACACAATCTTATAAGTGATGCCAAAGAGATGGAGGAGTTACAACTAGATACGAAGGACCACAACATTGGATACAACCACTTCAACCTTTTGACATATGGGGAATTGATTTTGTGGGGCCCATAAAACTAATGTTGAATGGAAAAGCATACATAAGTGTGACTATGGATTACCATAAAAAGTGGGCAAAGGCAATAATAGTTAAAGACTATACAACAAAGACAATTGCCAATTTTTTCCAAAAGCATGTGGTGAATAGATTTGGAGTATCTAGAATGCTCATATCAAGCAATGGACCTCAATTTATGGGTGCTACATTTAAGAAGCTCATGCAACAACTTGGGGTGAATCATAAGTTAACAACACCATATCATCCCCAAGAAAATAGTCAAGTCGAAGTAACTAACTAGAAAATTACTAGGATACTCACTAAAATGGTTAGTAGATTTATGAAAGATTGGAGCATAAGACTAAACAATGCTCTTTGGGACTATAGGACATCTTGGAAACTACATATAGGATACACACCATATGAGTTAGTTTATGGTAAGTTGTCAATGCTCCCAATCTAGGTAGAGCTCCACACTCTAGCTACTACTAGTAAACTTGATCTATATCTAAGCTTAGCCCAAAAAGAACATTTGATGAACCTAAACCTTTTAGAGGAAAATCAGCTTGTAGTACTTATGAGACATGAAATCCATAAATGTTACTCCAAGTTAAGGCATGATTCATGAATAAGACATACAACGATAAAACTAGGTGATAAAGTCCTCTATTATAATCCTAATCATCTACCCCAAAAAACCAAATTTCAAACACTTAGGGAGGGACCATACATTATTAAAGCCACTTACCCATCTAGTACCTTAAATATCTACCACCCATCCTATCGACATAAGCTCATTCTTATTAATATGCAAAAAGTCAAATGCTACTATGAATATTTTCAAAAATCTACCCTACCTAACCAATAGCCCTCTACCTATTCTATCTTTCAATTAACTAATCCTAATGATAGTCATGGGGGTGTCAATCTGGAATCATAGGTACTTCACTAAATATTTCATTTTATTTTCATTTTTCACATTCTTTAATATTTCCACATTCTTTTATACTTTTTCATTTCTTAAATTTTTACTATTCTTTCACATTTTTCATTTCTTTAAGAATTTCTCATTCTTTGACCTTTTTTATTCTTTACATTTTTTCTAATTCTTACTATCTTTTCCATACTTTGTTTTCATTTCCTTTGTAAATAATTTTGATTGTTAATAAAACACCAAGAATAAGGCAAGATGTAATCTCAATAAGGTGAAGATTTCTCTATGTTATCAAGTCATTATGGATTGATTATTTGTATAGTAAAACCACAACATCCATCTATTCATTCCATTAATAAGAGATTCTTACCATGACCATCATGGTATTCTTTTCATCATCAAACTAAGAATAAACTTGTGATCATTATGCTTGGATTGAAGAGTGAAGAGTGTAACATCAAGATGATTTGTGGAATTTTTTGGACCACTACTGTATGACTTATCACATTGCTAAGGTTGTAATAATATCCTTGTAGATCTCACAAAAATGGAAGTAGGAGTACAATAAGTGCTACCTTACCATGTCACTACAAAGATGTGTTACCCATGCTTGAAGGTAGTCCTTTGGTAAGGATGGCATAGGAAAAAATAAAACTCATGCATAGAATAAATTTCCGGGGGTCCCACTAGAAAGACATGTTACCCATGCCTGAAGGTAGGTGGCTTCTTAGGAATTTCAAAAAAATAAAATGAATAAACTCCTCCATTGGACACAATTCCAAGTGATGATACTCCTTGTAATGATGGTAGTCTTATGGTTGTTTATCTAAGTAGAGGAATAATGCGATGTTACTGGATATGGTTTGGACCTAGTTTGAATCTTGGAAAGGAAGGCAAGTGATTACTTTAACCACTAATAAAACACATGAATTCATTATACCTATGGTAAGACACCTCACATGCTGATTCTTGCAATACCTTCTAAGTCCATTTCATCTCACTGTACAACTGATCACAATGTATGGTTTTGTCTAACATAGTGTAATTTTTCCAATTTGGTGATTCTAACATGTGTGTTTTGCTAAATAGGTATGTGTTGCATTCAACTCCTTGAGTGCCTATAGACATTTTTAGGCATGGTTATACAAGGGCACTAAGGGCTGTAGCTTGCTTTTGGTAGGACCCACTTGTATAGCTATTATATCTCATACTTGTCTAGTGATTCCACATCATCTTGAACCATCCAACAATAATAAATCACCATAAAAATTTCCTTTACCTTAAATAATTTTGTTTCTACATTGAGAAATTCATTGCCCATCTCATCCATCTTATCTAGCAAGCAATATACTTTCATAGCACAAGATTCCTTTTTTATGCACTTTCTATGCCAAAGTTTTGATAAATATGCATCATTCCTAGTCCAAGATCCTTTGAATATGTTTTATACCTTTCAAACGTTTCCAAGGACTATTTTTTATTCATCAAAAATCAAGAGAAAATCACAAATTTTCTACCTAATATCGAGCATTCAATATTAGAGCCTCTCTATTATTAGATCTCTATTATCGAATATTTGATATCAGGTCCATAAAAAGTATAAATAAAATGGGGACTTAGCAATAATTTTCATTTTTCATTTGCAAATCAAAGAGAGTTTTTGCACATTTGTTTTCTTACCCAAGGAGCTCTAATCTTCTAGCTCCCCCAAGCCCTATCTTGCACATTATCACTCCGATTTTCGTGATTTTTGAATCTATCTAATCCTAGAGTGCTCAACTTAGTCATGGGGATGCTAGTAAGGAAAAATAGAGCCAATTTTTCAGAATTTGCTAATGCCCAAAAGATATTTTTAAGGTAATACTGAAGAAAAAATTGAATTTTTAAATAAAAGCAATCATATGAACATTAGAAACACTTAAATAATCCTCTTAATGAACCATACCAACTATTATGTGCTATCAATAAGAACAAAATGGATAACTATGAGGAGTCATTAGAAAATTAATACCTATGGGATTTCTTTTTGAATATTTTTCTAACTCTATAATCATAATGAGTTAATAACTGATTTAATTAAGGTATGATAAAGGAAAAAAGTTATTAAAAATCAAAGAAAACGTTCTAATAATTAATAAAATTCTTGATGATTATAGATGGCCTCAAAGAGAGGAGCAATAGGATGACTCTCACAGACAACGAGGCCAAGGGAGAGGCCAAGCCAGAGGACAAGGCCCACTAGCAGAACATGACCATTATTTTTGGTAAAAAGGTTTTATCTAGAAAATAAAATTAAATTCTAAGGCTATGATTTGGAGTTTGAACTTTTATTTCTCAAGAGATAACCCTAGCAAGCACATTCATTGCTATGCTTCATGAGGTACTTAACATTTTGTTGATGCCAACATCACCCATGCTAGGCATGGGGCCATGATCAACAATAACATTGTGTGTTGTAGAATGTAAAATTTGTTGGATAAGATATGTTTGCTTGAAAAGTAATTAAATTGAAAAATGAAAATGAAAATAAAAGCAAACTGAAAAGCACCTATAGAAATTTTTGAGAAAGTTGTTAGCAACCAAAAATAATTTTTTTTATCATTATTAAAACATAGTTTGCGTATGAGTTACACATTACAACATTTTAGATTTCTCAATGTAAACTTGGAGGTTACCCCAACCAACCTAATAAATAAATAAATAATAATAATAATAATAATAATAATGGTCATTGTGCTGACCGAAATCATCGGCGTGACACTGGAAGGGAAAAAAAATGCTGAAAGATTACCAGAGAGACACAGCTGACTCTGCCTTCGTGTGAGGGCAAGCTGGAAAAAAAATGAAGGCAGAGGGCCTTGGATGGTCTGCATGCAAATCAACCAAGGACTTCCCCGAGCATAAGCTATGGCTTGCGCTGGGGTTATTGTAACTGGTGACATACAAAATGTAAACAAAGCAACATAAAATAGATCAAAAATAGAGTAAACAATGTAATGGAAGGAAATAATGAACTGTATTGTATTGCTTAATAAGGATGTGCACAGGTCAAAGCATAGTTGCATGTGTGGATGGCAAGTCAAGCACTAAGCCCCAGAGTGGTGTGTTTACAGGTGCTTGGATGCTAGGAGTCACGTGCACCTGAGCGTCCAAAGTTGCTAGTTGATGCTCCCAAAGCCATAAACCTCCCAAAATTGCCAACCCCATTTATGTGAATGGATGGGGTATTTATAAGGTTTGGCTAGGCTTGGGTGTAGAATTCATGGATGAGATCAACAGCTGAGAGATGAGAGGGAAATGGATCGTGTGACAGGTGTTTGATGGATAGCCGTGTGTGAATTGGGAATGCGTAGGCAGGCTACATTCTTAACAGGATGCACTATATTTTACAACATGTATTGGCTTACACAAGCTAGCTTACACCCATAGAAGCAGATATAATTTGGAGCATAAGAGCTTGAAAAGCTCACAAATGGTGAAAATTTACAATAAAAGTGATAGTGTACAACAAGAGAAATTGACTCCAGTTCACTTGGAACTTCTCGATCCATGGATTGACAGTTACAGGGTGTTGATGTGAGTGGTTTTGTTGCTATTTGAGGCATTTTTGTTTCACAAAAGCTTCTAGTATGATTTTATTTTATCTTGGTGTGTCCTCAATGTGTGTTTGGCATGCTTTTGACTGGGTGTGATTAGTACTCATGCTAGACTCACGCTACCAATGTGAGCTCAGCATGACCTGAGCATGGCCTGGGTGTGAGTAAGATGAAAATGATACATTTCACACCAATTTTTGATCTTTGAAGCCTGTTCTTTTAGTGCAAAAATTGCCCAACTGTGGTTGATCCTGAGAGTGAACTTCATGTTGAAAACTGAGCTTGGGTGTGCCTCAATTTGAGCCACTTTTGGTAGCTCATGCTAGGCTCACACTACTAGCATGAGCTGAGCATGACCCCAGTGTGACCTAAGCATGAGTAACAAAATATTTGTGATTTTGGACCTAAAATCTAGAATTTTTGAGGCTAGGACTTGAACTAGTCATAAATGGACCTTGAGGGTGACTTGCACCTTCGAAGTTAGACCATTTTGACTTAGTTTGAGGCTCTTAGAGTTTGTTCATGCTGGGCATGATCAGTTTTCATGTTGGACTCACTGTGCTAGTGTGAGTTGAATGTGACTTGAGCATGACCTCAGTGTGACTAAGAAAATTTGTGCAATCTGGCCCAAAATTTGAACTCCCGCTGAAACTTGAAGTGAACAATATTGTCCCTATGAAGATGACTTGCACCCTTAGATTGGACCATCTTTGACTTGATCTTGAAGTTGTTGGAGTTACTCATGCTGATGGCAAGCTTGGCTTGACAAGCCCAACGTGAGCAAGCCTGGCTTAACAAGCCCAGCATGATTTCCATGCCTTAGTGAAATTTTTGCCTTCCAAAAGCTCAAAAGGCTCATAGTTATTCTTGTTTCATAGTGTTAGGTCAAAATTAGTGGTGTTTCATTGGCCCCTCTTTGTTGACATCTGGAGGAATCCACCATAGAGGCATCGACAAAGAAGTACAAAACACCATGACCAACCAAGTACCAAGCATTGTCCATTGGCCCCTGGCTGGACATCATCGCACCGTGTTCAAAAGTACATGGGACTGGGGAAATGCAGTTCAAGATGTAAGGGGATTGGTTATAACCGGGGGGAATCAGGAGTTGATCAATGGTTATAATTGCTATAGGAATTGTGGGAGAGGAATGCTCTCACGTGAACAAGCCATATTTTTAGTCCTTATCAGTAGCCAGTGTTTAGTAGACTCAGAACCAAGACATAGGAGGTGCGTTCTTTGGAGAAACGAGACTCCTGTAGAGTGTTTACGGGAGCCCATTGTAAATAGCCAAAGCCACGCAATTATGTGAAACATGATCATTTGAGACACGAGTATAACTATTTTTCCAAGACAATTGCCTTCCCTCTTGGGGCTTGTATGAGAAGAGCCAATGGTCTTTGGTCTATGATGTCAATGGGGTCATGAAGACCTTTTCTGTGCATTTTGCTCTTTGATCTTTTTTTTCTTTATTTTTCATTTTTTTTCCTTTTGTTCTTTTTGAAAGAGCTTGCTTTCAGTGCTGTACTTGTGTTCATGCACTTGCATTTGTATCATGTACCGTGTATTGTGTTTTACATTGCAACTACTTAGAGAATCACAGTGTGCCACAGTTTATCAAGAGCTTTGGGATGAGGAGAATGTATCAATGGGGTGTAATTGAATAGGATAAGGAGAACATGATGGAGAATAGGGAATGTATCAGGAGTCAGGAATGTACTTATGAATAGATTGATTAACCTAGTTGCGTGTGTCAGGAAGAATGTGATACCTTGTCATCATGATGAAGTGCATTTTTGCATGAATTCCATAGGTGTGTCATCTTGCAAATACAACTCCAAGAAGATAAGAAAACCACAAACGATTAAGTTAACTAAGTACTTTAAGCTTGAATACAACCAAGGAGATGGAGCCACCATGTGCAATTTCAAAGCAGACAGAATCATGAATAGCATTAGCTTCATCAGGGGCCATGAGACAAATTATGCAGCAAGTCTTTGTGGAGCACGTACAGCCAATTGCAGTAGCATATCTTTTCAAGTATTGCCTGGTTGTCAATGATGTCACCAATTTATAGTCTTAGTGGACTATTACGGGTTAGTTTCATATCATAACCCTTTGGATGATGCCAGTTTAGCATCGTAGCGGATGGTGCAGTGCTAGTTTATAATCATAGCGGACTATGAAGAGGTAAACCAGTTTATAGTTTTAGTGGACTCTACATGCTAATTTTACATCATGGTGGACAAATGTGGTAGTTTAGTGTCATACTAGATAGAGCTCTATGGTATTATTTTATGTTCATGACGCCAGGACACTCTATGGTTCCAATTTCAAGTCATAGCCCTAGGACTGTTCTATGGTATCAATTTTAGGTCGTGATGCCAGGACCGTTACGTACCTCAAGTTTATTAGACATAGTACCATTTCAAGTACAGGTGATTTGTGGGATTAGCAAACTCATTCCCATCCATGTTAGCAAGTTTGAATGCTTCGTTATTGTACGACTTGATGACTAAGTAATTCCCTTCCTAGTTAGCTGAGAATTTATCTGGGTGTTCACAGATGACCTTAAGGACTAGGTCTCCTTCTTTAACTAGGTGCTTATGCAAATTGTGTTGGTGTCATCGTTGTTGTTGTTTCTAGTACCACTCGATCTGATCAAGCGTTCGTACATGTTCCTCTTCCACCGAGTCAAGGTCAGCAATGTGCAATTCATTACTTTAGCTTTCATTGAGGAGGCCTGAGAGAGCTATCCGCAACGAGGGAACCTATAGTTCCAAAGGTAAAACAACTTCAAATCCGTATAAAATACTATATGGAGTTTTACCTATAGGTGTTCGATGTGTCATTTTGTATGCCCACAATGCATAGACTAATTGTTCATTCTATTGCCTCTTGCTCTGATTTAGAATATTTTTGAGCACCATGATGACAGTTTTTTTTTGTAGCCTCTACTTGATCATTGCTCTGTGGGTAGTAAGATGACAAGAATGCATGTTTAATACCCAGGCTTTCATAGAAGCTTTTAGTATCCGCACTGCTGAACTATTGCCCATTGTCAGTAATGATGGTCATCGGAATATCAAAATGGATCATAATGTTTTCTAGTATGAAAGTGCAAACATGCTTAGAAGTGGTCTTCCTAAGGGGAATAGCTTCCACCCATTTTGTGAAGTATTTAGTTGTAGTGATAATGAAGCTATGCCCTGTGGAAGATGGTGGAATTATCGGTCTAATGATGTCTAATTCCCATCTTTGGAATGGCCATGTGATTTGTGTTATGTGCAATTCATTAGGTGGCACATGTATTAGGTTACCATGCCTTTGGCAAATGTTACATGTCCTGACCTTGTAGAAGCAATCGTACTCCATGTGTGGCCTGTAGTAGCCCAAGTGCCTAATCTTTTTTGCCATTGCTTTGGGTGCTATGTGCCCTCCACAAAGTCCTTCATGGACTTGTTCTACAATCATTTGATTGTCGACGCTACTAACGCACATCAACAGAATGCCTTCATAGGATTTGCGACACAATGTATCTCCTATTAATGCATATTTCCCAGAGCATTTTTGCACTATGTCCTTTTGAGCGTTTTTCAAATGTTGTGGAGGTTTTCCTTGTAGAAGGTACTCTTTTATGTCATTGTACAATTCTATTGCATGTGTTGTGCTAATAGATTCTATGAGAATTTCATTGAGAGCATCGGTTATAGGTTTGGCACAATTTGTTACAAAACTAGTCAACGCATGGAACATTTCAGGTGTCATGTTTAGGGCTAGTGTAGCAATTGCTTTGGCAATGGTGTTTTCACTTCTAGGGACATGCTGTACATCCATGTCTACTAATTGTTTTAGCAGATGTTTGGTCAAATCACAATATGGTTGCAAATGGAGAGACTTGCATGCATAAACCTTCGTGACTTGATTAATGACTAATTTTGAATCGCCTCGAACTACAAGACGTGCGATTCCTGAAGTCAATCTTTGTATTCCACTACATTATTGATACAAGGAAAGGTTAATTGGTAGGTGAAGGGTCGGATTTCTCCAGAGGGGTATGTTAAAATGGCCGTAGCACTTCCTCCTCAGGAAGTTGAAGCTCCATCGAAATAAAGGATTTCTTCATAGTTATGAGGTACAGTGTTTATACTATTAACATTCTCATCAGGGAATTCAACGTTAATCGTTTCTTGATCATGTATTGGTGAGACAGTCAATCATGTGGCTATTGCTTGACCTTTTGTGGAGGATCAAGCAACATAGTGTAGGTTAAAGTCCACGATCATTGCTTTCCATCTAGCTATCCTACTCTACTCATAGATGTTGTTAGTGATGGTGTGAAGAACATTATTCTTGCAAATGATGTAGACTTGATTATGGAAGAGATAATGCCACCATTTCTTCAAGGAGAAGACGAGGGCAAGGCATAATCTCTCCATGTTGTTGTATCGTTGTTCATAGGTGATTAGAGCATGGCTTAAGTAATAGCTGGGGATCTCTATTACATCTCTAAATTTTTGGCAAAGCATCAATGTAATGGAAGAATCAGAGGTTGCAAGGTAGATGTAGAAGGGTTTATCGCTCTGTGGGAGATAAACTGTTAGTAGTTGAGCCAGCCCTTGCTTTATGTTCTCGAATGCTTCCTAGCACTATTGAGTCCATTGAAAATACACATTCTTTCGTAGTAGGTGTTGCATGGGTCTCAACTTATCTGTCAGCTTTGCAAGAAAGCGTTTAATGAATTGTAGCCTACCTTATAGACCACATAGTTCGGTAAGGTTTTTGGTGGTTGCATGTTAATTATTACCTTAACCTTATCAGGGTCTACTGGTATCCCTGTTTCAAAGACTATGAAGCCAAGCATTTTTCCTGTTTTGACACCAAAGACACACTTCTTTGGATTGAGTTTGAGGTCATGTTTGAGACAATAATTAAGCACTAATTCTAGATATTTTGCATGTTGTTAGGTTGTTTTATATTTAACCACAATGTCATCAACATAATCATTGAGAAAATTGAGCATGTAATCACTAAATATATATGTCATTGCTCATTAATATGTAGCGCCTACATTTTTAAGATCAAATGGCATCATCGTATAGCAGAATGTGCCCCAAGGTGTCATAAAGGTTGTCCTGAGTTGATGTTCTGGGTTGATTCTTATTTGGTTGTATCCTGAAAATCCATCCATAAAGGATAACAGTGCATGCCCAGTAGTTGTGTCAACAAGTTGATTAATACTAGGTAGCGAGAAGTCATCTTTTATAGTGGTTGTGTTAAGATCACAGAAGTCAATGCTTATGCGTATACTACTGTTCTTCTTAGGGACTACAAAAATGTTTGATACCCAGTCAGAATAGTCAATGGCTCAGATGAAACCGGCTTGGTAGGGCTTTGCGATTTCATCACAGACTACTAACGCCACTTTAGGTCTAACCTTTCATACCTTTTGCTTCACTGGTTTGACTTTTGAATCAAGAATAATGTTATGTTGGACGATTCAAGGGTCCAACCCTAGCATGTCGGTATATGACCATGAAAATGTTTTTATATTATCTTTTAGTACTCGAGTGATGTCACTGACAAGTTGTGAGTCTAGTAGGACACTTAATTTCAATGTTCTAGCTTCATCATTGGATGTAGTAATGGAGACTTCAATAAGAGGATCTTCAGTGATATTATCGGCCTCTAGATCTAAAGTCTTAGCCACTTTTTTAGTCTAGTCCAACGTTTCTTGAGTGGAGGCTATTAAATTAGTATAAGTGGATGGGTCTAGATCCAAGGATTCTAGATTGATTGTCCTTTTTACTTCCCCGTATGGTCCACTAAGAGACAATGTTGAAAAGATATTCTTGGTGGCCATGTGCTTGCTCCTGCCAATTTAAACCAGGAGTGAAGTGAGTAACATTTACTTGATGAAGGAGTTGTTAAATGTAAACGAGCATTGGGTAATTAATCTATGTATTGACAAAATTACGGAACATAGTGGTAGTTTAATGTCATACCTCGACCATATGGCAATTTTAGGCCATACCGGGCCATCCATGATAGTTTTAGGCCATATNAAACATAAGGCAAATATTTGTAAAATGAAAAGTAATGAGAATGCATGAATTGAAATTGCAACTTGTGACATTTAAATGAAAATTTGACATACCGTAATGAGAGTTTGTAAACTTGCAACATACTAAGCTCTAGTTTAAGGCCATTTTGGGCTGTGCACATTAGTTTAGAGTCATGGTGGACTGTTGCATCTGTGTTGAAAAAAGAAAGAGAGGGATTACTAGTTTTAGGCCATAGTTGACCAAAAGTGATAATAGTTTTAGGAAACTTAAAAGGAACCAGCCATTTCTGACTATGGCTAGTTTAACGTCATTGCAGATGTTCGTTGGCAGTTTAACGTCATACTAGACGGTTGGTAGTTTAACGTCATTCCAGACACTTGATAGTTTGCCCTAGTTATTGAGTTATCTTTTTATTCTTAGTAGTTTGATGTGAGGGGTGGGGCATGTAGGTATGATCTTATACTTCCCTTCCCCTTCACTGGAGATGTCAAAAGGTAACTTCGACCAAGAGACGTCAGGGGTAATAGCTCCTATGTTTGTGACATCCAATGCTTCCTCAGTTCTAGTAGGATCATGGCTAAATGGTTGGTTCATGTCTTGAAGTGCGCTCATGGTTTCTTTTTTAGGCTCAAAGAACTCAACCTCTAACCCTTGATCCATTCCCAAGTGCGAGGAAGTGAGTGATGTTGTCGTGTTCCTGTGTATGATGATTTCACCGCCCTCATAAGGTAGGTGTATTTCTTGATGGATTGGTGAGGATATAGCTCTAAGTTGAGCTAACCAAGGTCATCCTAGAATCAGATTGAAGCTCGACATTTCATCAACCACTACGAATTCAGCCTATGTGGGGAACTACTCCTCTACTATGAAATCCAAGGTAACCATGCCTTTTACCATGACATGGGAACCACTGAAGGATTTTAAAAAGGAAGTTATTGTGGGCTTTATTTACTCTATAAGACCCAATTTTTTGATGACAGGAAAGGGTATTACGTTTGTTGCTGCACCATCATTGACATGCACCCTACATATCTTGAAGTGGTTGACTTGTATTGTTATGAACATAGGGGATGTAGTGACCTCTCCAGTTTTCTCATCTTGCTTAATATCATTGGCATGAAATTCTATGGATGTGGGCCTTGATTCTTGAGGTTGTGGGGATAGTACTACATAAATGGATGGCTCATTTGTGGGAAGGTCCTCACTAACAAGAATCAAAGTCAACATATGCACGAGAGCTTCCTGATGTACCAGTGAGGTCATTACTAGATCATACAGGCTTAAAGAGGTGTTCTTTTGTTTCAAAGCCTATGTGACTTGGGTCAATGCACTTGCTAGATCCTTACCACTTAGGATGCTCTTATCTGTGGAGACTTGGTCCATTTGACCTAGCATTCGTATCTCTTGTGGAGGGATTCTTGTGTTAGTAACTGGGGATGTTGAGTTTGGGACACTGAGAGTGTCAGTATCCTTGTCTCGATGACTTGTGCTAGGCTCACTGGTGGATGAAACCATAGGAACAACATTTATAATATGGGCTTCGGTGGTCCCAATTCACGCTCATGATGTTCTTTTTCTAGGCGCTCTCTTATTAGGCTGTCAGCAATGTGCTCTCGCAAGGGTCATGGGGGAACTGTAGGGGGTTGCATGTCAGGGTGTTTTGACACCTGGATCACAGAGGGAGTGGGTTGAGTTTCTGATGGTGTGGTTGCTACTACGATAGAAGGAGGTATGTGAATGACGAATGGATTTTGTGGTGCAGGGAATGTGCATATGACAAAAGGGGTTTGGGGAGGTGTTGAGGTAGATGTAGTTTTAGAAGGCCTACAAATTACAAAAGGTTTTCAAGGGATGCCTTGTCCATTGTCCACATGGATAGTGTTAATCACATATGATGTGTCCTTAGTATTGAGAGGATCCTTGTAGACCCCCATGGGTTGGTTTTGGGGCTTTACTAGGTTTGCCTCATCAAATGCTATTTCACCCCTGTCAATCATGCATTGTATATCTTGTTTTAAGGTGAATCAATTGTCAGTTCAGTGCCCATACCATTGGTGATATTCAAAAAACCTATTCAACCTAAAGCCTCTTGGAATAGGCGGCACATTGGTTGTTGCTAAAGTTGGGTTTTTAGCTAGCTCACAGAATTGATCATGTTTTTGGGATGCTATGGGGGACATTTGTTTGTGTTTGATTAACCCAACCCTTAGAAGTTGATCTAATAATTATGAAGGCTTCATAGGCAAGGGTGTGTATTGGGTAGGATCTTTTTATTCAAATGTACGAGTGTGATCCATGTTTGTGGTTTTAGTTGAGGAAGATTCGAGTGTAGGCGTAGATGTGGTTCTTTCATGGCTAGTTGGAGTAGTGGGTTGTTTTTCTTTATATCCTAAATTGTTAGGTTGGACTTTCTTCACCACTGCTGCTACCATCATTTTGGATCTATCCTTATCCTTCCTCATATGTTGGCTCTTAAAGGCTAAGTAAGCTAGGTCATTACTTGCTTGCACCACCTCTTCTATGTTCTTAATTTGTGCGAATGCTTGACTCAAAGTATGGGCACTCAAATAATAAAGTTTTGATTTAATGAATTCATTCATGGAAACCTTAAGGATGGTAAGAAAGTATGTTTTAGGGATGGGCTTGTGAAGTTCATTCAGGGTTGTACTCCACCTTTGGATAAATTTTTGTACTGTCTCTAACGATGCTTGTTTAATCTAAATCAGACTATCTAGTGTGGCTTCAACATTTAAATTATATTTGAAATGGGTAAAAAATTGATGTAATAAATATTCTAAAGAGGATATGGAGTTATAGGGTAAAGATTGGTACGAGTCTAAATCTTTTTCTATCAAGGACATAGGAAATACATGAGGCCAGGCCTGAAGCAATAGAAATTCTAGTCAAAATGTTACTAGATGGGCATTTGGATCTCCCTCTCCATTATATTTGGTTAGTTGAGGTAACGAGATTCCTGATGGTAAGGTTAACAGTGGAACTGAAGGGTGATTGGGTTATCTTGGTAGAAGTCCAACACCTTGACTTCCTCAGTGTTTGCAGCTTTAAGGTGTTTTACCTCCTTAGTTAATGAGTGCATCATTTTCTTTGTGTCTGCCCACTCTTGGACGGTAGGAAGATCAGCTGGTTGAGTAGATTGTGATTGGTAGTAGTTTGATTGTTGCATTGTCTGTGGAAAGGAAGATTATTGGATTGTCAGTTGTTGTGGTGGAGCAACATTCAGAGATGGGATTGCAAGGTGTGGTACGTTGTAGTGAGTAGGTTGGTGTTGCTAAACAGCTGGTGAAACCCACTACCCAGCCATAGGTTGTGAGGTGACACCCTAAACGTGTTGGGCTAAAGTAATCAGAGGTGCTCCATGGGTTTGTACTTGTGGTATGTAGTGGGTGGATGTGGAAGCTGGTATAACTGATGGCATCCCAATTACTTAAGGTCTGAAGATTGATCCTACATTAGTTTGAGGAGGGGGTTGTTGGGACTATACTTGCGGAGGAGAGGGTAACATGATGACTAGAGGTATGATGGGGATGGACATATCAGATTGAATGTTGGGCATGGAGAAGGTGGGAATGGAAGTAGGTACTTCTTGTCAAGAAACCGGTGCTCGATTATTTGCATATGAAGGAGGAAGTATGGTTTATTCTAGGAAAGGTTGGAATGATGGGTTTGTATGGGCATGAGGACTGACGGTATGGTATGAATCCCCATGCTCAGATTGGGCAGCAAAGTCTTCTTCCTCATCTTTGCTATGAGGCTCTATCGGAGGTGGCTGGAAGGTTTAATTCCTTGCCATGATAAGCTGAGATATGAATCGGTGATGAGGCTTGGAAAGGGGGATCATGTCAAATACTGAGGAAGTGAACTCACAACCTCCCTTGTAAATGAGCTCATAGTTTCGCTTTGCTTCTCTTTCTATGCAGTTGATAGGAAAGTTGGCTTGAATCTTCACACAAATGAAGTTATATTGTTCTGCTGTGAGGATTGCATAAGTAGGGTCCTTGCCCTGTAGCCTAAGTGACTGGTGAGTTGAACCTTGAGGGTTTATCTCTTCAATGACAGTTATGGGTTCTGTCGCAGTCACAGGGTTTGAGGTCCCAACCCCAAAGTCAGAGATCTGCAGTGTCACTATGTTGATCTGGGAAGATTCCATAGTGGCATGAGTAAATTGGGCTTGACAAGCCAGGCGTGAGTGAGCTGGCTTGACAAGCCGAGAATGAGTAAACTGGGCTTGACAAGCTAGGTGTGAGTGAGCTAGCTTAACAAGTTGGGCATGAGTGAGCTGGCTTGATAAGCCAAGCGTGAGTAAGCTGGCTTGACAAGCTAGGCGTGTACTAGGCAAGATGCAGGTTGCAAGTACTAAGAGGAGCTCGCTATGATTGGTCGATGGTGGTGGTGGGAACGTTACTTGGAAGGCTGTCTATGAAGTGGCTTGTTTAAGTAGTGTGTGTACACTATTTGGGTTCTAATGATGTAGTTGCAGAGTTTGAAGTGCTGGTTGCAATGTAAGAGTTTTGCAAGGTTGTACGCTTGATTAATTTAGCATGAGAAAAATAGGGTTAGCGTGAGCAGACTAGGGTGGGCTTGAGTAAGCTCAGCTTGAGTTTAGCACCTAGTCTATGCAGCATTTAAAAGGTAGTATGACCAACATTTTGACGAGATGGTAAACAAGTTGGCCCTCCTTCTAGCACCAATTTACTATGCTGACCCAAATCATCAGCTTGAGGCTAGAAGGGAAAAACAAATGCTAAAATATTTCCGAAGAGACACAGCTGATCCTACCTTCGTGTGAGGGCAAGATGGAAAAAAATGAAGGTAGAGTGCCTTGGATGGTCTGCACGCAAATCAACCAAGGACTTCCCCGAGTGTAAGATATGGCTTGCACTGGGGTTATCGTAACTGGTGACATACGAAATGTAAACAAAGAAGAGTAAAATAGATCAAAAATAAAGTAAACAATGTAATGGAAAGAAATAATGAGCTTGGGTGTGCCTCGATTTGAGCCAATTTTGGTAGCTCACATTGGGCTCACGTTGCCAGTGTGAGCTGAGCATGACCCCAGCATGAGTAACAAAATCTTTGCGATTTTGGACCTAAATTCTGGAATTTTAGAGGCTGGAACTTGAAGTAGTCATCAATGGACCTTGAGGATGACTTACACCTTTGAAGTTAGACCATTTTGACTTGGTTTTGAGGCTCTTGGAGTTTGTTCACGCTAGGTGTGATCAGTACTCACGTTGGACTCACGCTGCTAGTGTGAGCTGAACATGACCTGAGTGTGACCTCAGCATGACTATGAAAATTTATGCAATCTAGCCCAAAATTTGAACTCCTGATGCTAAAAATTGAAGTGGACAACAATGGCCCTATGAAGATGACTTGCACCCTCTGATTGGACCATCTTTGACTTAATCTTGAAGTTGTTGGAGTTGCTCATGTTGAGGGCAAGCCCGACTTGACAAGCCCAATGTGAGCAAGCCTGGCTTGATAAGCCCAGCATGAGTTCCATGCCTTAGTCAAATTTTTGCCTCCCAAAAGCTCAAAAGGCTCTGAGTTGTTCTCATTTCATACTGTTAGGCTGAAATTAGTGGTTTTTTAGTCATCGTCTACTCCTTTTTTGTATGGTCTATGTAGGATATCACCTTCATATTTTAAACACTTATAAGGACAATGTGGGATGGCTGTGGGCATTTTGGAGGATGTTATGTGGGCAATGCACGTAACTGATAGTGGTGGTGGTCATGCAAGTGGTGGACATAATGGCTTGGGAGGTGGATGTAATGTGTGAATGAAGGTGGATGACGTGGTAATGGTTGCAAGTGAACGTGGGATGTGGGAAGGAGAGTGGCGTAACCGATGTTGTAGTAACTAGCATTATAATTTTACTAGTTACTATATTTTTACTAGATAATTTTTTAATTTCAATTCTCCCAACTTTTGAATTTCATTTACTTTTTGGAACATGATATAGCCCTCTCTAGTTGAGACTATTTTTGGGTTTTTGTACCCATATGAGAGGTAGCCTAGGTAATAGTCTCTTTAAAAACATTTTTTTCTAGGTGTTCGTGCATCCAAAATTAATGCATCAACACCTTTTTGGTGCTAGAAGGAGGGATATTTTTTAACCTTTTTTTTCCATTTTTGTTTCACAAAATATCAATTTTCTGTTATTTTCCTGATCCTATTTTGTTTCCATTTTTCAAAAATTTCATTTTCCTTGTTTCTATTCTTAATCATCTACTTTATAATTCTTGAATCTCTATTTTTCCTATTTAGTTTATTTGAATTTTAAATTTCCTATTGTAGTTTTCTATCTTGGTGAAAATTATTTATTTTTAGTTACTATTCAATTTCTGCTACCTTAAAATTTTTTAGTCCTTAAAATCTTTTATTTTTTAGTTTCAATTACCCAAACATTTAGTGGCCCGTTTCTTATACTGGTTCTAGTTAATGGTTGCCCATTTTTAGTTTTATTGCTCTATTTTAGTTTCGTTTTTTGGTTCCCAAATTTATAGTCTAGCAAACCTTACCTGAACCCCAACTTTAGTGAGGTGGTTTTCATTAATTATTCAATTTTAAATTTAGTTTTCTAAAATTTTGCATTTCACTACTTTTCTTTTAAATTTTATATACATTGCAATTTAAATTTTTCTTTTAAAGATAAAAATATAAAAATTATAGTATTTAAATGTTTTTATGTCTTATTTAATTTTATAGTTTATTAGCATTTTACATATTATGAGTGAATCTTTATCTCAACAAAGAGATTTTACTCCTGCCCCTAACCAACCAAGTACCTATCACTTTATGTTAAGAAAACAATGAGTTTCACATTTTCTAGGTTCTATCTCTAGAAGAACTTGAACTAAGATGGTAGCCAAGCAACCCCCAGCTCCCTTGGTGTGCAACCCCCTTAACTTCACCAACTATCATGATATCCCAAAATCATTTTAGAACATAAATTTGTTCTTCGATCCCACACATGTTTCAAAACCTTATTGGACATCCATAACATTGTATAAAATGACATAGCATGTAGGGTATTTGTGAAAACCTTCAGAAGCAAAGCCACCTAATGGTTTTTAATGCTCCCTAATCCCTCTATTTACTCATGGCAAGAATTTAAAAATAAATTCCTGATTTATTTCAACAAGTTCACTAGCCTAGCCATAGCATCAAGCAATTTCACAAGCTTAAGAAAAATACCTAGGTAGAATGTTTGTGACTACAACTTAAGATTCCTCCATCAACTTGCCTATGTGCCAAATGAGATGCATTTGCAACTTGCTGGTATCCTCAACTTCTATCTCTCTACCATCAACCCATTCTTTTTCTATGCCATTAAATTTGATCCCAATATAACAAACATACAGGGAGCAATGGCTAAAGCCATTGAGTTAGAAGAAATTACCCTCATGAATAGCATTCAAACCCAATTTGGAATGATGAGTGTTAGTAACCCTATGAAATCTAGTCCTTTACCTTTACCAACTTTCCCAATGACCAATACTATGTTTCCAACTTCCACTTCCCTTCAAATGACTCAACCTACATATAGCTATTTTCAAGATTCGACATCTTCTTCATTTCTACCATCCAACATTGGTTTCAATGATAAACAATCGAAAGCCTTAATTCAATTAGTCATAAACCCAAATGGGATATCCAATCCTATTGGACCTACAACTCAAACTCAAAATCAAATGACCTAGATATTGACTTCACTTCAAAAGCTTTCCAATGAAGTAGTTGAATTGAAGTGAAACAACAACAAGATTTCCATACAATTTGAAAAGCCAAGTACATCAATCAATGATGATTATTGTTGTCTCCATAACACTAGACAACATTCTAAGAAAACTTGTCCTCAATTTTTAGCATTATATGATGATAATGCCCAAGGTCAACAAAATGGGAAGTCCCCAATTATCATCCTAAACGTACCCCATAAAGTAGAGAATGAAGAAGTTCCCTCATTGGAATAAGTTATGGTAATCAATCCCAGTTCACATAACACTCACTATTGTAGACTTAGTGACATTATGAACAACACACAACAACAAACTAGGAATGATCCCTATACTCTTCCAAATAGGAGAGCTCTTAGAAAAAATAACACTAGTAATTAAACTGGACCATCCCAAGTAAATGCCCCACAATGACCAAACCCTCCTTCTATACATAGAAGAACTCCACCTCAACAAGAAGCCAAAGAAGAACATAAGACTTATGATCTAGTTGAGGATTTGAAGAAAATTAAAGCCAACATTTTAATATATGACCTTTTACATTTTAATGAAATGAAAGATGCGATTCAAAAGATAGCTTATACACTTGAAACTAATAAAGAAAAATTCCCAACCCCTGAAAGGAAAGTTCACTTCATAGAAAGTCCGAATGCATTATCAATACAAAATACAAACAATTTCATGATGAGCAAGAAAGAGAAACCGCCATTATTTTAGGAAAGAATGTTCATAATTGTTTGATGGATTCAGGAGCAACTGTTAGTGTCATGCCAATTGAGATATGTAAAACCTTAGAAGCACAGATGCTACCAAAAACAAGAAGTATGATACAACTTGATGGGTCTAATGTACTAGTACTAGGGTCATTAAAAGGAGTGAAAGTACAAATTAAATAATAGCTTATGTTTACATGTTATATGGATATTTTAGTAGTTGATATGTCATCTACTTATGATGTTCTCTTATCTAGGATTTTTGGAGCCAAGTTTGAGGGCTCCTTTAGGTCAAATTTCTTAGAACTATTAATTCCTATCAAAGGAAAATCTGAATATATGATCATACCAAGAGACAACCTTTAATCAGCAAAATAAATCTTTAGAAAATCAAAACACTAATCTTTATATTGGAGTTATTGAGGTTCAACATGATGAACATGTTATAAATGACCATGTGAGTGAAATTACAAAAATAAATCCTTTTTGTCATACAAATTTCACCCAACCCTATCAAACTTCTAGAGAAGGTGAAGAAATCTACGAAGATACCTTGCCTTATCATCAACAAGATGGAAAGGGATTTCTTCTTGATAACCCGCCATCTTTAGGGGAGGACAAAGATATAAATGAGATCCTATCCCTTAAAACATTAGAAGGTGTGCCAAATTTTGATGACATAACCATTGAACATGTTCCTAGAGAAGCTGTATTCAATGACTTACAAAAATTTAGACTTATGAGACCTAAGATTGAAACTTAGATGGAAGAAGAACTTGATGAACTTTTAGAGTCTAAAATTATTCATCTTATGAAATATCCAAGTTGGACATCAAATTTAGTTCCTAATAGAAAAAAAAACAAGCAAATTACGATCATGTATCAATTTTTGTAATCTTGATCATTGACAACTTGTTAAAAGGTGGTTTGACAAGAGATATGTAGGTAAAGTCCTTGAAATAGAAGATACAGTCCTTAATAGAGATAAAGAATCTAGTTAAATAGATCCTCAAAGTAAGTTTTCTCATATGTGATTAAGCCCATTCCAAGTTACCAATGTCATTAGCTCCAATGTTTACAAAATTGCTGATTTGTAGGGATATAAGTTCCCTAGAAATTTTAATGCATTTCATCCAAAGCATTCCTACTCAAGTGCCCCACATGGACACTTGATAGATCCTTAGTTGCATATTTTCTTTCTCTTCACTATGAATTTCATTTGTATATAGTTGCATTTGCATATTTTCTTTGCATTTCCATCATTTCTTTCTTAGCATATTGGTTTTGGTTTGATTTGCACTTTTCGTATGATTTTAATAATCATTATGATTGTTTGAGTTACGAGGCATTGGATCATCATAACACCATTGGAAAATAATGTAAGTATAATGCTTTATATGATATATCCTATTACTATTGCATAAAATCTCCTTTATATTACATATTTCAATAATGCTACGATTCTTCCCAACCTTTTTCAAGGTTTCAGTTTTACTTGTCATGTTGGATTATGGAGGATACGATTTATGCTAATTTATCATGTTATAATCACGATCATGTGGATGTAGGATATGTGAAGTTGGAGAATGGTTAGCCACAATCACTAGGTGACCTTGAAAAATGCTATCTTCCCTCTCATAAGCTCCAACCCTCAAGTGTGATGATCCATGGCTACCCTATAATCAATAGGGTAAAGTGTGTTCATCTTCACTTGAGAACCCTTAATCTCCTAGTAGACCTATTATGATGGCATTTAGATAGTAATTAAAAGGCACATACATGAGGGTTGAATTGCACCATGGGAAAATTTTCGAAAGGATCCTATTCTTTGGCAATGTAGCTAATCGACTAGACTCGTGTTGGAATTCCTACCTTAAGAATGAAGTACACCATAAGCAAAGTTTCCTTAAAAAAGAAGAAGAAAAAAGAATGAGGACCATGTTCATTGGTAGTGTAATAAGTTCTTGAGTGTGATGGGGTCTAGTAGCAATCCTCACCCCAACCTCCATTTCCCCTTTTAAACCTATTTTCCCAAAATAAAAAAAAATGTCCCAAGGAAAAATCCAAAAGTTGTGGCTAGCTATGATCTAAAAAAAACATTTCCTCTTCATGAAGTTTAGTATAAGTCTTGTGCTCAAATTAGTTCACATACTTTTTTACTTTTACCTTGTGAGAAGATTGGGAATGAGATCCTACTTATATATATATATATATATATATATATGTATCTATCTAGTTAAAGTTATGATTTATAAATAGTAGATATTTTGGTCTTAATTAAATAAGATGGTGTGGTAAGGGTGGCCCACATCTAGTTCTCTCTTAATGATATAACTATTTTAGTCATGTTTATATCAATATAGTTTACTTTCAAGTTTCAATTTATCTGTTTTGTGATGTTTTTGATCATCTATCTGTTGCATCCCCATTTAAAATTTCTATGGTTTTTTTGCTATCCTTGCACTTGCATACAATTAAAAGTTTGGGGGCTAAGTGTTGATGCCAACATCACCCATGCTAGGCATGGGGCCATGGTCAACAATAACATTGTGTGTTCTAAAATGTAAACTTTGTAAGATAAGAGATGTTTACTTGAAAAGGAATTAAATTGAAAAATGAAAATGGAAATAAAAGCAAATTGAAACGCACCTATAGAAATTTTTGAGAAAGTTGTTAGCAATCAAAAATAAATTTTGTTATTATTATTAAAACATGATTTGCCTATGAGTCACACACTATGACATTTTGGATTTCCCAATGTAAACCTAGAGGTTACCCCAACCACCCATAAAAAATAAATAATAATAAGAATGATCGTCATCTACTCCTTTTTTGTATGGTCTATGCAGGATGTTACCTTGATATTTTAAATGCTTATGTGGATAATGCGGGTTGTGGGTGTTTCGTGGGACATTACATGGGTAATGCATGTAATCAATGGTGGTGGTGGTTGTGCAAGTGGTTGATGTAATGGCCTAGGAGGTGGACATAATGTGCAAATGGAGGTGTTTGACGTGGTAACGGTCACAAGTGAACATGGAATGTGGGTAGGAAAGTGGCATAACCAATGTTGTAGTACCCACTAATGTTAACGGTGGATGTCAACAAGTGGTAGATGTGGACATTCATGGCACTGGTGGGAGTAGCTTATAAGAGATGAAGCGGTCGGCTAGAAAGAAAAAGAATGCATGGATCATTGTGTAGCCTTCTTGGATAGCTGCAGACATAATTGTAGTAGAAAGTGGTAGATGTAGCAAGAGAGTGGTGTAATCGATGCAACAATAACTATAAAAGGTGACCATAACCAACAAAAAGGGGGATCCAAAAACCCCCCTCTCTTTGGCAGAGCATGTGGCAGTGGCAATTGTGGTTGTAGGTAGAAATGGGAGCCCCTCCTCTCTCTAGAGCAAGGATAGATCTGGGGTCCTTTCTCCCTTCGATAGCTATGCACATGGCATGTTCTGGTAGTAGTTAGCATAGGGGTTCTAGGTCTCTCTCTCCTGATGATGGCTACACGTGTGACAGATAGTGTGCATATAGGAGATGCACACATAAGCAATGGTCAATGGTGCTAACAACAATTAGCCGCTGTAGCAAGAGTTGAAGTTGCGGTGAGTTGCAGCTAGCGGTGCATGATGCGTAATGATGGCAAGTGGCGCATTGAATGGTGTGGGATATCTCTCTCTTTCGGTGCCTACACATGTGGCAGACAATGGCAAATAGAGGCACAAACTATAGTGGTAGACACACCCAAACTAACGTGTGCATGACATTGTAGGAAACTATGGTAACGTGTTGTCACAATGTGGTTGATCACACACACACTCTCTCTACCATAGCAGTGCCCATCATAGGTGGAATGACGGTCACTCTTCCTCTGCTATATCAAACACATGGCAAGAGGAATGGTAGGGTCTCTTTTTCTCTCCTTCCTCCAGTGGCATTAGATAGTAGACGTGGGATGGAGTGAGGTTACAATGGCACAAGCACATGTTTTGGCAGTGGTCGGGATTTTCTTGCCTGGCAACGGGCACCACCAGTAGTAATGAATTGACCCACAGTAGCAATGGGAGACAAGGAAAAGGTTTAAAATTTACTAGTTACTATATTTTCATGAAAATTCAAGATAATTGCTGAATTTAAATTCTCCCAAATTTTTAGTTTCATTTACTTTTTGAAACATGACATAGCTCTCTCTAGTTTAGATTTTTCCCGAGTTTTTTTTCTAAATGTTGGTGTATCCAAAATTAACACATCAACACATTTATACTCTTTGAACATGCATAGTAATACACCTCTGGTGTCTTGCTCCTAAGCTGGCTGTTTGTGTTTCTACTTCGAAAATGATTTTATTAAGGAAAAAAATGGTGAATACAAGTGGGAAAATTCAAAAAGAGTCAAATCCCACTCTTTTATCCTCAAGAAGCATCGAAAACTCAAATGTAATCAAACATGCCTTAATTAGACTTTATTCTCAAACATTAAATTATGTCGTTACCGAGTTTTCTACCAATTTTCCACTGACCAAGAGCACCATGCACAGTAAGTCACGACCTATATATTGAACCGCACTGCATACTTTTATGATCGTATGTATGTATTGTGCCTGTGAAGAGGACGAAATTAAAGCTTGACCATCTTACCACTGAACCCGCAACATTGGTACAATCCAGAATAAATAATAAATAACTAACGTGAGTAGTTAGCCACTCTATGCATAATCACGCATATAAGTTTGAGGTTGCTTTACAACGAACTTTTACTTGCCTTCCCCATTGCAGTTGTAGTTGCCAGCTAGTCACTCATTATGATGAATTTCCTCGTATTGCTGTTGATCACCCATCTTCTTCTCTTTGGTCATTTATCAACAAAGCTTTCAAGTAGGTATCTATTCTAGAATGTTGCATTGCATTGAGGGTGCATAAGATTATACAACATTACGATGATAACATCCGTGATCATTAATTCTTATAGTTTAACTTGTTAATTATGTCTATTGAGGCCAACCTCACCCATGCTAGGCATAGGGCCTTGTTTGAACAAGTTTTATAAAAATAAAAAATAAAAAATAAAAATATAAAATTAAAAAATTAAAAATAGAGTACCATGAGCTTGCACATGGCCACTGTCCATGTGCTGGTGGGCTTCGTTGGCCCATAAAAAAAATAGATTTTAAAATGTTGATCAAGCATCCACCCATGACTTATGACCCATGATGATTATCCTGTTTTTTTTCTTTTGCAGCGATATGAGGAAAAAGGCAAAAATAATTCACAGCAAAGGTGGCTGGAAATTTAGGGTTAGGGTTTTCTCCTACAGGGCCACTATAAAGAGGGAGGAAGCTAGAGTTTAGAGGGAGCAAGGGGGGGAGCCGGTAGCCAATGCTTGCGCCTATTCTCTGACAACGAGGGGATTTTCAGTTCACCATCGGAGAGGATTTTCTGTTTAAACAGCGAGCATTTTTTGTTGTTGTTCAAGAGCCGCAAGTCTCTTGCAGGATTTTTCTGTTCAAGAGGCGCAAGTCTCTCGTGCACGAAACAAACACATTTTTTTTCCTGTTTTCTTTTCTGCCCACATGGTACAGACCAAGCCGACACCGGGAAGACCAGTGGCTAAATTTTCCTTCTGCTTAGAGCACCAGATAAATTTTTATTTTTAATTTGAATTTTTATTTTGTGTTATTTATTTTACTCAAAACTACACAAGTGTTTAATTTTGATTTTTATATGTTTTTCGAAACATAACAGAATGCTCTTAAAATCAAATTTAAGTTTTTAATATTTTGTTTAAAATATTGTTATTATTGTTTTGTCACATACCCCTTTCCAGTTAAGACTATTCCTAGGTTTCCGTACCCATACAAGAAGCGCCCTAGGCGATTGTCTCCTAAAACGAGTTTTCACAGGTGTTGGCGGCGTGTCCAAAATTTACACATCAACAGCTTTTTGGCGCTAGAAGGAGGGCAGTTTTTCAACCTTTTCTTTATTTTCCTTTTATGTTTCTTTTTCTTTTAAAAAAAATTATCATATTTTTTTATTACCGTCTATTTAATTTTTGCCTCCCTATTTTCAGTTTTATTGCTCTATTTTAGTTTCATTTTCAAATATCTAATTTATATTTTAGCAATCCTTTTTAATTTGTCTTGCTAAAATTTAATTGAGGTGATTTAAATTATTTTACTTTTAATTTACTTTTCTAAAATTTTACAATTTCAATTTTACTTTTAAAAATTTTAAAAAATAAAAAATATAGCATTGAAATGTTTTTTCCATTTTCTTTAATTTTCACAGTTTATTAGCATTTTACATTTTCTGTTATTTTTCATTTTATGAGTGACTTTTCTTACGGAGTATTTCAACAAAGAACTCATACTCCTACCCCTAGTTAACTAGCTACTCATCAATTTACTTTGAGAAAACAATTCCTAAGAAACCTCGGACTAAGATGGAAGCCCATCAACCCCCGGCTCCCTTAGTAAGAAATCCTTTTAACTTTCACAATTATCATGACATACCAAAATCTCTTCAAAACATAAACTTGTTCTTCGATCCTACAACCCCTATAAATGATGCCCGCCAACACATACAATGTTGAGTGTAATGTCCCCACATGATACATAGATTGCATACATAATCGTTTTAACAACGAGCAGTAGCAACGCCAGCAGCAGCAACGGCACCGGCAGCAACAATGGCGGCCATGACCGCGACAGCACCGACAGCAACGGCAACGACGGCCGCGATGGCCACGACGGCTACGGTAGCCACGACGGCCACGACTATGGCGGCTGCTGGCACGGTAGGGCCTGTGGCGGCCGCAACCACGACCGCGACTCAGGCGGCCACGACGGGTGGCGCCGGGACCCCCACGGCTTCGGATGTGGGGTCTCAGGGGTCGGGTGCTGGCGCGGCCGCGGTTTTCCCGGCGCCCACTGCTCCGCGTGGGGCCATCGAGGCCCACTCCCATTCCAACCACACCTTGCGCCTTCGCATCCGTACCCCCCCCCATAGACGGTGTGCGCACCATGGAACGGAGCCTCATCGGTCAGTTCGTCTCCAGGGGATCCGCCCTCGTTTAGACCTGATTCGGTGCTGGGTCAGGGAGTAGTGGAAGCTGGAGGGCGTGACCGTCCGGAGCCTCTCAGAGGACCTGCTTCTCTTCGTCCTCCCCTCCCTGCAGGCCCGCAACTCCGTCCTTCTCGGTGGACCTTGGTTCTATGGGGCTCGGGGTCTCGCACTGATCCCCTGGCGTCCTGGGGGCCACAGAGAGCCCGATTTGTTCGCCTGCGCCCCCATTTGGATCCGGGTGGCCGGTATCCCGTGGGAATTATGGGGCCTTGAGTTTCTGCGGGAGGTGGCGGGACATTTCGGCGAGTTCATAGTCTTTGACAGGGTCACGCGGTCGCTGGACAGGTTGGGATATGCCCGCTTCTGTGTCTAGCGCAGCCTGGCCGCGAACGACCTGGTCCGGGAGGTTGTTTTGGAGCTTTCGGGGGGCGAGGAATCCCTTCAAGTTACCTACGAAAACCTGGACGATGGGGACTTGTCCATGCGCAGCCCGCCCCCCTGCACGGCCAAGCCGGGGGGTGCGGTTGTTGTGGTAAGTTGGGCCACCTTGAGGCAGACTGTCGCTCTCACAAGGCCCGCTCGATCAATCCTGCCCACCAGCTCTTCGAGGAGGGCAACTGGGTCACCATGGCCCGTAAGGGACGTCTGCGGCCCCC